>LPNX010397451.1:21196-73285 GCA_001517045.1 Pseudotsuga menziesii | reverse complement strand
CAGATAAATGCCTGACTCATAGAGTCGAGGTCGTCCCATCCTTTCCCATGTATCCCGGGTCATGATATTTACCTGAGACCCAAAATCAAGCACCACTTGTCGAACATGGAAACCTTCAATTTCCAGGTCGACAAGAGGGTCGACATCATTTTTGTCTTTTTGATTTAGGCTACATATGTTCTTAGTTTGTTTCTCAGGGTTAGTGCTTTTGATTTGATGCAATAAATCAATGAACTGACCGACAGATTTATCTGTTTGAATGAGATGGGTTAAGTGCTGGATCGAGTCGTGTCGATTGTGGCTAATGTCTTCGTGCTGTGCAAGGTTTGTAAATATGTTTGTGGCTTCTTGATATGTGTGTTGTGCTTTGCAAGGGTCAGGGTATGTAGTTGTGTGTGTGATCTTACTAATCTGAGGATTATCAGGCCCGGTTTTAGTGCCTTGTCGAGTGACGATGTGCAAATTCTTAGTAGTTATGACATCATTCTTCTGGACACAAGACAAGACATTAACATTCTTTTTATTACTAATTTTTTCCAACATTGTAGGGCAATCCTCCAAGGAGTGATCGCCTTCCCCACAATGTGTACAAAATTTTAAGATCAGTCCTGTCCTTGTATGGACAGTCTGCGCATCTGTGCCCTTCTTTGTAACAAATAAAACATTGAGTAGGTCGACGACTTCGTATTTCTCGATTCCCAATGAATCGACCTGTTCTTCCAAACGCTGGTCGTTGATTGTCATTCCAACGGTCGTAGCGTCGGCCATCATTTCTTTGTCCATTTTGGTTATTATTATTGTTCTGCTCTGTGTTCTGTGCTACAGCATTAGTCTGGTAGACGGCCTGGTAGTTTTGTCGATTTTTGAGGTTGAGATGGCAGTCGGCCGTGTTGTGATTTGCAGTTTCGCATATAGCACACCAGGAAGCTTTGCCATTCTTCATATTGTAAGGACAGTCGACGGTGGAATGGTCTCCTCGTTCCTGGTAGATGTCGCAAAACGCCTTTGTCTGTACGAAATGGACGTCTTGTCGACTGAATTGCTGTCGACAGTTATCTTTTGTATGTCCGGCTGTTGAACAGTTAGTGCACCAGATGTCTTGGTTCTTAAGTGTGAGCTCCTTCAAGGACTTCTGCATATTCTCCAGCTGTTCTTCCAAGCGGTGGTCAGTCAGCGGTGGTCACATAAGGTTACCAATTATACATACAAAAATATACAGAATATACACAGATTCAAGAGACAAGAACTGATAAGATGAACATATTATATTATTCTCAATAGATCATACAAAGCCAAGAACTGAACTTCATTCTTGTGTGGCTCAACAGCCTAATATATACAGGTTACAAACAGTTACAATCATAACTACCTGTCGGTTCACCGAACCGACACGACTATTAGTTAACAAACTAACTACTGTGTTTACTCAGCCGACCGACGTGGTCGGTCTCTCAACTTAGTCGGCTGATTGACTAAGTCGGTCTTCGTTCAAGTCGAATTATGTCGACTTGCTCCTTCTACAGCTACACCAGAGGTAGGGTGTTGGAGTATAGGGGACCTCCATATGGTATAACCACCGCACCTCTGGGAATATAAAACAAGTAGACTAACCACCACTCTTGGTGATAGAGCCTTGTGATGGGTTTCAAATGTTCATCAACATCTGCAGGTTTTGGTGTAACGGGTGAGTTGTGTGTTTGTCCAAAGATCTATGTGCTCAATTTAATACAAGGGATTCCTTAGGTTCTTTTTTAGAGGAATCAAGGCTTCATTATACATTTCCAAGCAATTCATCTCTACTAAAACCACATCATCATTATCAACTTGAATCCACATATATTTTCACCCTTTTGACATCAATGACACCCTGTTTGACATCAACAAAACCTTTTTCAACCATTCATCTATAACAACCAGCTTAATAGTACCATTACTGAATAATGTGTCAATTTCATAAGGACCTAGCCATCTGGTGCATAGTTTACCTCCAAAGTATCTGTATCAGGAATCATATAATAGGGACCAATATCCAGGATGAAAAAAAAAATCTTGATAATTTTTTCATTCCATTTAACATGTTATTGTTGGAAAATATTTGCATGTTGCAGTGTTGCTACTCATATCTAATCCAACTCATTGAGCTGATCCAAACTATGTTTTTGAGCCTATGATAATTCTAATCCAAATTCCACAGTAGTTCTTAGTGTTTGAAATTAAATTCACTTGGAAATATCAAATACTTACCATAAACTAATTCAAATGGAGAAAAAATTGTAGTGCTGGGCCAAGTTGTCCTGTATGCCTATAGGGATTTTGGCAATCTTTCAGTCCAATCTCTGAAATGACTAGCTACCATTTTTGTCAAGATGTTCTCAAATACCTTGTTTGCGCTCTTCACTTTCCCATTGGCTTGTTAATGATATGGTGAAGTGATGCGGTGTTGGATATTATACTTTGAAAGAATTTCCTTGATTCTATTCCCTACGAATTATTTTCCTCCATCAGTGATAACCTTCCTAGGAATCCCATGGAGAACAAAAATATATTCAAATAAGGAGTCCATGAAAAATTATTTTGTTGCTTTTAATATATCCGTCTACAACTAAATTAGGTACAGAATCAATATAGACCATAATATAATATTTTTGTTTGGATGGGGGGTTGATTGGGACCATGAAATAAAGAGCCCTTTTTTCAAAGGGTTTTATGGCTACTTTGACTTGTAACAGCATCTCATCTGATTGAATTAACTGGCCCATTATTTGACAACTATCATATTGTTGCACATGTTATTTTACATATCAAAATATTGTAGGCCAATAATAGCCCATGTGAAATTATTTATTCCCTCTTCTCCTATCAACAAAATGCCTCCTACAAGGTTAATCATGGAACACTTTCAATATATCATGGATTTCATCTTCACTAACACATCTTTAGATAATCTGATAAAGTCCCATGTAAGTTAAACAACTATCTACTGATGAGTCATTAGAGGAAATTTGAGGTCTAAAATGGGCCTCCTAAGGAAATTAATAAAATAATAGTTAAAATAATAAAATAATAGTTATTAATTTTGGAGGAATAATGAAAAAAACTACTTTTTTGTTCGTATTTTCGACATATCTCCCTATGTTTTTACTCAAATTTTAAGCGAGAGATCTCATTTGATGCAGAATTTAATTCTACATCCAACGAGTACCCACACTGCATACTTTTGATAGACCCTGCTACCCTAAAAATAAGAAATACCTAAAAAAACGTGATGATGATGTCAACATCACGTTTTTTCAGGTATTTCTTGTTTTTCGGGTAGCTGGGTCTTTCGAAAGTATGTAGTGTGGGTACTCGTTGGATGTGGAATTAAATTCCACATCCAACAAGCTCTCCCACTCATAATTTGAGTAAAAACACAGGGAGATATGTCGAAAATACGAACAAAAAAGTAGTTTTCTTTTATGACAAATATGTCAATTCAACAATTATGATTGACTCATTTTATTGAAATTCTATTGGTTCATGAATTCCAACTCACAAAATTTATTTTTGGCGTGTTTTCTTATAAGGCCCATTTTAGACCCCAAATTTCCTCTAATGACATTGCACTCTGTTGAATGATCCTTTGTCTTTCCCTGGGCGAGAGATGATGGGGTAACTTCCCTGCAAGAAGAAAATTAGGAATATTTATGTACCAAGTTGTATAAGAAGAAAGAAAAAATAAATGTTCAATGGGAAAGTCATCCTCAAGAGGAGAATCACCCCTAATTGTGACAAACCTTGATAAAAAATCTACTACTAGGTTTTCTTTCCCTAGCTTATCAACAATAATAATATCAACATCTTGTAGGAGTAATAGCCACCTAGTAACTTATGAATTAGTAACATGTTCATTGGAGAGATACATGATTACTGAATGGTCTGTGAATAAAAGTTGGGTAACCTGTAATGTAGTGTTGAAACTTATTGATCGATAAAAACACTACCACGAACTCCTTTTCTGTAACCATATAATTTTTTTCTATAGGAGTTAATTTTTTTGCTAGGATAGTAGATGGTATATGGTTTCTTATACTCTTCTTGGACCAAAACAACTCCCATGTCCATGTCAGTTGAATCCAAATCATTATGAAATGGTAATTTCCAGTGTCCACATAAAATAGGGGATGTGTATAGTAATTCCTTTAATTTCCCAAAAACTGCATCACATTTATTAGTCCAATAAAATCCTACATATTTCATTAGTAAAACATAAAGAGGAGAACCAAATATTAAGTAATTTTCCATAAATTGATGATAATACCCATTTTTACCCAAAAAAATGTATACTCCTTTCTATGTCTTGGGTGGTGGCATGTTAAGTATAACTTTTACCTTTGCTGGATAAACTTGGATAACTGTTGTCACCGAAAAAACTTGGATAGTGTGGAGAAGAATTGTTTCCGTAGTCTAAATGGTTTAGATATAGAACAAAACGAATATAGATATGCATCCCTTCCCTAGATTATCAAATTACTTGAATGTTAATATTTTATACCTCTTCATGGAGATGATCCTTTCCTTCTCGATGATTTTGTGATCCAACCATGAACAAGAGACACCTGCAAAAGATACGAAGGAAAATATACAAGAAATAAAAACAACAAGATAACTTAATAAATCTATACTAACGATCAAGTAGAAAAGCAATAAACAACATGAATAACATCACACATTATCTATGGGAAAGGAAAACACATTTGTATTAATGAAAATGAGGAAATAATTACAACCAAAGCCTTAATGTTGAGGCTTCTTTGTACAATCCTTTCACTCTCAAACCCTACAAACCTTACACTCTTAGGATCCAAAATCTTTGCCTCTCACACCTAGAATAATTTGAACAACATGAAGGTACTTTTCTGGTCATCCCTCATCCATTAAGGTAATCTTTCCTATATAGGACAAAAGGAAATCAAATGGGTTGATATTTCATTGGAGGAAGATGAGGAATCATCCCTATAGGTTACGGGTTCAACTTCCACCTAATCTGATCAATTTGGATAAGCCTCCATGAAGGATTTCCTCTAGAAGGCTCTCAAAAGCTCTCTTTTTTGCCTCTTTGTGAACACCGACACTCTTTGTTTACTAGCAATAGGAATTAGGAATGAATGACATTCCTTTGGCAAAGAAAAGGAGTGTCACCGACACCTTATGTACACTAGCAAGAAGCATCAGCCTTAGCTGATGCCTTATGCCAAGAGGCAAGGTGCGTCAAAGCTCCTAGGAATGGAATTCTAGCAAGGAAAAATTTCTCTAAACAATACTTTGGCATGAAAACTTTAGGGATACTGGAAAAGTGACAATATTTCAAAGTAATAGAATCCCCCCCAAAGTATGAATCTAGAGGGATGAAATGGGTGAAATAATTTTCTAGATGTGGTTTGGAGTATGAGGTGAAAGACTGTCGAGTGAAGTATTTTTATAGTGCCAAATACTCTGAGTTATGTACTCTGTCCTGATTGACTCAGAACATAGTTTCCAACCAATACACAACATATCCATGTATAAATGACCAAATCATGGCTACCGACATACACTATAGATCCATGATGAACAATAATCAAATTTGGACATAACTATTGGACATACACTATAGATATATTTAACCATGACTCAAACTTGAGCATAGACACCAGACATACATTGTGGATCTATGTAGCGACTTGGTCACAAAATACTCCAACACAACCCAGGGAGAGGAAAATATTCAAGTGAATGACTAAACACACAGGGTCTTCATCCCAATCTCGAATAGTACAATTCTATCCATGTGATTATATTTCCTGATGTCAAACATTATAGAAACCATTTGATTACCAGTCATTGATGTATATCATTAACAAGTGAGAGAGAAATCACCATTAAAGTCAATGATTCCCAAGGTACCCAAGTACATTTCTCCGAATGAGAATAAATGAGTTGAAGTTGAACAATTGGTGGAATATTACAATCATAGGTCAATGATGGAAGCATAACATTGAAAGTGAGGAAACCTTCCATTGAGACATGTAGGATTCAAGGTAATAATTGGTTTCTAAGACTAATTCCTAGATTGTGTGCTGATTTCAATGTGAATAGACTCGTAGAATGAGGGCCATGATGTTTCCCCCATCATCGATACGAAACTTGGAAAAGAATTAGTTTGAAGTGATTTTGATTATGGAACAACCATGGGACTAACTCAGTGATGAACGAAATCAAAGGAAGGTAAGGTAACTGCAGAGGTAGGTTGTGGTAAAGACTCCCCTTGAACATTGAAAGCCACAACAAGTGACTTGGTAGCATTGAATCAACGACACAGAGACCATACATAATGCAAAGAAAAGATGATGCATTATTTTAATTGAACGAAAGGATTAAATTGAATCATGAAAGTGGATCGACTCAAGGACAAGATGATTACCCAATCATTTGAATGAAATGCATACAAGTGCCATGTTTGAGCATGACCATAAACTTCCATCAATACACATTGAAAATGTTTTCCAATTCCATTAATTTCCCCATTAATATGGATGAGTAACTCTTTTCATTTTAAAGAGATTAAAAAGGGTAACAAATGCTCGATATAGCTCATCATAGGATGATTCCAATCTCACACGTTTTGTGAACCTGAGAAAGGAGGGGTTCAGTCCCAGAAAGGATCCTTCATCGCTTAATTTTATGAGTCCTAAGAAGGTAAAATCGATGTCGATTCATGTTTAGAGAGTCTTAAATGACGAAATAAAACTCCAAGGTGGGATTTTTCATAATTTTAGTTCCCGAGGTCCAAAAAAGTATGAAATGATACCTAGGAGAAATCCTATAGTTACGATGAACTAGAGTGTACCTTTTTTGTAAATGAGTCTAAACGGTTCTGAAAGGGGTAAACTATCATCGGATAGACAACCTTTCAAATAATTTTACAAGAATGAAAGAAACAAGTTCACTTGGTGATCTTTTCTTATTTAGAGAGTCTGAAAAGAGATTAAAGATAACTCCTGAGTGGTTCCTTTTTCGTATAAGTTTTATGAGCCTAAAAAAATGATAAAAATATATTGGACACTCTTTTACCTAGTTTTTAACGAGAACGGCCATGGTATCAAAGGAAATTGTAACCTTTTTAATGTTTGAATCCACATCATGAAAAATAATAAAGTATGTTCAACACCATTTTTCATGTTTTAACCAAATCACGAATAATGTAAAAATTAAGTTCAACACCATATTACTGTTTTTAATGAGCTCAAATATCAATTAGAAGAATGATTAGGGTATCTGCTTCATTTTTTAATGAGTTTGACACATAATAAGAACTGTGCTTAATATGTCGTTTCATGGTTTAATGAGCTCGAAACTAAAAATAAAGTATGATCAAAATGAATCCCATTGATGAGTGTTTTCCCAACATGATGTATTGTGGTTGGTAGTTTCCCCCAGTATAACTGTCAAGTAGATTAATTCCAACATAATGTAAAAATGTTGGATACATTCCCCCCAAGCTTCATTTATGTTAGGATGATTAATTAATCCCCCATTGAACTCCATAGTCTATTTGTCTTTTCCTAGCTTGGGAGGTCATTGCCACTTCACTAGTGCATGGGGGAACTACCACTCAATGTACCTATCTGCATGAGTTTAGGAGCTCTAGGGACAAGTCCCTATAATTTAGGAACAATCTATGAGTGACACCAGTAGTCCCCAACAATTGACCCTAGTTGGTTTTTAGTTATGTTCAGTTATGCTCCAATTCCCATTGGCTAGTTCACTCTTAGTAATCCTAGCACTAGCTTGCATGATTTAAGGGAGTTAGGGTGCATTTTCTCACCTACCTACACCAATTAACTACTTGTGAACTGATTCAATGATCTAGAGTTGCATTAGTGAGCTCTAGTGGTGATTTTCCCACACCGAGTTAGCTCTGTATTTAGTTCGGGTGCATAGATTCGAATCCTATATTAGGCATTCAAATTCTCCTATTTTTAACACCATTGTATTACATATTATTTATTGATAAATAGATGTAATTTTATTCTTCCAATTATGTCTCCATGTGTGTGCAATTTTCCCATGAATAATTGATCAATGTTTACTAAATTCTTCCTCTCTTCTGCAACCTTCTTTTCAAAGTTAATTAATGTAGGCTTGAAGATTCTATGCTTCATTAAATTAAACATGGTATTAGAGCAGGTATCCAGGCCAAATTCAAACCTTGAAAACTTCCATTGATGCACCAAAAATAATTGGGTTCCACATAAACCTTGGTATTCTTTCCTTTCTCCCTCTAGATTCTATCTAGAGAAGTCTAGCCATGTGTGATGCACCCAAATAAAGTGCACATGTCGAAGTGGAGAGTGTTTGAATCGGTTTGATTGTGAATTGAAGTATTTTGCAGTGCTTTTGTAGGTACATTTAAATATTTTTTGAAGAATTAGTTTTCTTTGAATTTGTGAGATGGATAATTCGAAAAATTTAACACCTAGAATCCTCATCCCCTTTAACTATATTTATTGGAGGGATGATTGTTAAATTTGTGAACCATTTATCTACAAGAAAATGAGAGTAATTGAGAAGTATAATTTTGCAGTGGAATATCAAAGACAATGTACATTGAACAAGACAAATTTGAGACAATTCTGAAAAGAATTGATCAGTTAATTACAACATTAATCTTCATTCATTCATCAATAATACAATGATTATACAATAAATAGAATTTGAATTCCATGTATAGTATCTGAATCTACCAGCGTAAGCTGACTGGATAGCTAGCTAAAGTTGACTGAATAGCTAACTCAGTGTGTCTAAATCACTGCCGGAGGCTCACTAGTATAACTCCAGATGTCTAAATCAGTCTATAATCAGTTAACTGATGAGTTAGGTGGAAAATGGTGCTACTCTCCCTTCATGCATGCATAACTGGCACTAGACTAGCTGAAAGTGATCTAATGGATTGTAACTGGAGGTTGACTCAACATAATTGCTTACCTACTACATCGAATTGACGGAGGCTGCTAGGGGCACTAAGAGTGGGATCCTATAATGTAGGGATTGGCATCAACGACACCAATGGCACTAGTGGCACCAGTGCAACCAATGGCACTGGTGGAACCAATGGCACTAGTGGCACCAATGGCACTGGCGGCACCAATGGAATCAATGGCACTAGTGGCACTGGTGGCACCAATGGCACCAATATTCATGGTGGCACCAAAAATCCAGTAAGGTGATAAATGAACTCCTAAGCTAGGAAATATGATAAAATAGACTATATTGGAGAAAGGAAGATTATTAATCCCAACACCTCCCCTTAATCCTAACTTTGGACAACTTGGGCCTTGGAAACTAGGCCAAAAATTCACCCATGCAATCTAAATGGCATAAAATAAACTACTTAATAAAATTAGGAAAATGGGGAAAACCTCATGGGAAACCTCCCCCTCAAAATAAGTAGGAATCAGGAAAAAATCTATACTACTTAAGAGAAATTTTTTCTCTTTGAGCAAAAACTTGTGAAACAATTTCTGCAATTTGCAACTCTGTGGAGCATCCATGCTAAATAATGGTTCTTATCTGCATCAACATCCTAGGATTGTGCATGCGAACCTTTCCATCTTCTTTCGATCTACTGAATGTTTTTTTTGTCTCTTCTTTTTGGAGGAATGGAATGATCCATTTTTTTCATCAGTGAGCCAAATTGTGGATCATTCGTTATCATCAAGTAACATCTCTGTGGAAATTTGTTGCACCACTCTGTAGGTAGAGAAGCTGTGTGAGAGAGTGCAACATGTTCATTCTGATACTGGGACCTCATTCTTCTTCTATCATTTGGATTCCCAACACCATTACCAACTGCTTCAATGAAATTTTTGGCCCATTTAGGCTTCTGATTTGGAATAGGAGCTGGATCTAGATCTAGATCATGTTGAGGTATAATCTCAATATCAAGATCATTCCGATATTTTTCATCATCTTTTGAAACTAAAATGTTAGAAAACATATCATTATCTACAAATGGGGATGAAAGAGAGTTTTTACCTTCCCTTTCGAATGGCTTCTGAGATTGTGCTGGAGCTGAGTATGGTAGAGAATGTGAGAATTCATATGCTTGGAGGAATTGTTTGCAACACCCTTTTCTATAATATTCCCAATTGAGATATCTAATATCTCCACTGAGTTAGGACCAAATACAACTTGCTTTGGCGAGCCAGTATGTGTCATTTGATAAATAGATAACAAATTTGCTACAAGAGAGGGAACATAGAGTACATTCTTGAACTCTCCATGCTGGATTTTAATAGAACCTCTTGCTGCTACTGGGATTTGAGAGTCATCACCCATATGAATTATAGGTACTCCTGTGAGATTGAGAGTAGTGAAGGATTCCCTGGAGGAAACCATGTGGTTGGATGCTCTAGAATCTATCAAATAAGCCTTCAACTGAGTGAGGCTTTCCTTCAAGGCATGACACCTCTCATGATCTTCGGCCGGTTCTCCAACATTATAATTCTTTACTCCTTGTGGAAGGGCAATATTGTTCTGTTCAAGTAGTGTTAATATCTTGTCGATAGTATTCTTCATGCATTGGCTCTCTATAAGAAAGCCTCTCATACATTAGGGACATCTAGTCTTCTCAAATTTCTTCTTTTTCTTGGAACCTGAGGCTCGATCAAAATATTCTTGATTCTACATTGGCTTCGAATGATATTTTTTGGTCTCCTTCCCTTTGTGCTTCCCTCTTTCTTGCACATTATTTGAGTCTGTCACTAAGAGTGCTTGATTATTGGAGGTTTGAATCACTCCCATTTGAACCAATTTATCTTGCTCTAGTATTAAAGGCTCAACAAAAACATCTAGATAATGGCATCTTCCAATTAGGGATGGAAGAAGCTCTTCCAAAATGGAATGTAGAGACAAATACTGAGTACTCTAAGCCAATATTTCTCAATAATGATAGAACCATTTTCTCATATTTCCTCTCTATTCCACATTGTTTACATTGTAGTACTAGTGACTTGTATTTTGTGAAGAATTGATGGATAGATTTGAAACTGCTGAGTTGTAATGTAATGAGATTATTCTCCAATATGTGCCCTCAAAGCTCATCTTGTTTTCCAAGCAAAGATTCAATATTTTCCCAATATTCCTTTGGAGTCCTTAGTCCCTCAAGGTGGAACAAAAGATCCTGGGAGATATTAGTGCACATGAATTCTAATGCTTCATCAAGCCAATTCAAAAATTTGTTCTTCTCAAAATGATGTTGGGGCTCAGTTTCTTTGCCCATTGTCATCTTAAACATGCCAATATTGCACAAGGAAACCTGCATATCTGCCCTCCAATCAACATAGTTGAAGGGTGTAAGGAGTCGAGGTATGAGAGCTGAAGAATCCATCTTTCTGTATGTTAAACAATCAATTCCTTGAGAAGCTACATAGCTACCTACAAGTAACACTGCAAAACCCAATTCAATTCGCAATCATACATTAGTAAATCCTTTCCACCTCGACATGTGCACTTTCTCAGAGTGCGTCAAACCTGGAGAGACTTATCTGGATGAATCTAGAGTTAGCAAGGCAAAACTTGCAGTATTTATGTGGAAACTTAGTTGCTTCTGGTGCACAATGGATATAAGACAAGACTTGCTTCTAGCCTAAACAAGGCTCTGATACCATGTTAAATTTGTGAACCATTGATCTACAAGAAAATGAGAGCAATTAAGAAGTAGAATTTTGTAGTGGAATATCAAAGACAATGTACAGTGAACAAGAAAAATTGAGACAAATATGATAAGAATTGACTAGTTAATTACAACATTAATATTCATTTATTCATTAATAATACAATTATTATACAATAAATAGAATTTGAATTCCATGGATAGGATTCGAATATACCAGCTCAAGTTAACTGAATAATTAGCTAAAGAGACTGAATAGCTAACTCAATGTATCTAAATCACTTCTAGAGGCTCACTAGTCTAACTATGGATGTCTAAATCAGTCTACAATCAGTTAACTGATGAGGTAGATGGAAAAGGGATCCACTCCCTTCATGCATGCATAATTGGCACTAGGCTAACTGAAAGTGATATAACTAATTGTATCTGGAGGTTGAATCAACATAATTTCTTACCTACCATAACCAACTGATGGAGGTTGATGGTGGCATTCAAAGTAGGCTCATATAATGAAGGGATTTTAACCAGTGGCACCAATGGCACCAATGTCACCAGTGGCACCGTTGGCACCAATGGTATTGGTGGCACCAATGACACTAATGTCACTAGTGGAACTAATGGAACCGATGGCACCAGTGACACCAATGGAACCAGTGGTGCCAATGGCACCAATGGCACTAGTGGCACCAATGGTACCAGTGGCACCAATATTCATGGTGGCACCACAACTCCAGTAAGGTGATAAATGACCTCCTAAGCTAGGAAATATGACAAAATATATTGTATTGGACAAAGGAGGATTATTAATCCCAACACTAATATGTAGATAGTCTTATGCAATAAGGGTTTGCACAAGGTCACCATGGGTAGAGAGGTTGAACCCCAACAACCTCTTGTAAAGTTGAAGTATCTTAACAAGATGGATGAAGCATTTGGATTCATGTACATCCACATCTTCAAAGAGTTACTATTCCATATTGATGGACTAAAAACTACAAAAGAAGTATGGGAGAAGCTCAAATCCTTGTTTGGAAAACATGATGAACTAAGGGGACATATTCTGGAGAATGAGTTGATAGAACTACAACCTAGAAAATTCAAAACTATACATCATTTTTTTCTCAAAATTCAAATATCTTGTCATGCAATGCAAGTAGTGCACAATTGAGAAGAAGGATGAGTAATTGGTGCTCTCAATTTTGAGAAAACATTTCCCATAACTCTCAGTGTTCATGTCCACTTTTCACTCCAAGAGACTTACAACTCTCCACTAGCGAATTCCATCCCTTATGCCTTCACATAATCTCTAATGCAGGAACAAGACCATTTGATACATATGGGAGCCATAAGATCCTCCCCAAATCAAGCTTTCTTGGCTGGTGAGACAAATAATGTGTAATCAAGGAGGAATCATAAAGGAAATCAGAAGAGGAACATTGAATTTGAACCTAAAGAATATTTTTATCCAACAAATGAAGCCTCTGGATCTAAGAAGGACAAACAATATAGGTTTGACAAGGGCAAGTGCTCATACTGTAAGAAATGAAACCATACAGAGAAATATTTTTTGAAGAATACCATAGATAAGATGTCAAAACTCCTTGAGAAACACAATATTCCCATCCATAAAGGTGCAAGGAAGGATAACACTGGAGATAAGATTGAATATAGTGAGAGATGCCATGCACTGAAAGCTGGCTTTTCAAAATCACATGCCTTCATCATTGATTTAGGAGCCTCCAATCACATGGTTTCATCCAAAGAATCATTATCTTCATTAGAACTTACTCATGGTCCAATTATTCACATGGGTGATGCCACTCAAATTCAAGATGAAGGAAAGGGTCCATCAAGTTAGAGCATGGAGTGTTAAATAATTTCCTCTATGTGCCCTCCTTAGTTGTAAATTTGTTGTCGGTATACTAGATGACTCATACAATATCACCAAAGCAAGTAGTATTTGGTCAATACTTAGTGGAGATTTTAGATATATCAATTGGTAAGCCTATAGAAAAAGGTGTTGCAAACCATGCCTCCAAGGGATATGATTTTTCACACTTTTTTCCATACTCAGATCTAGTGCCATCTTAGCTGCCATTTGAAATGGAAGGTAAAACCATTCTACCTAAACCTTTTGCATATGATAATGTTTCCATTAATTTTTTTGGTTCAGAATCTGAAGTAGAGGGCCAAGTTGAACCAATTTATGGTATTGAAGTTGAAGTTCAATCAAATACAAATCTAGATCCAATCCCTACTCCCAACCCTAGTCTTAAGTGAGATCAAAAGGTTATTGAGGCTGCAAGGAAAATGAATGAAGAGTATTCTAACATGAGGAGAAAAATATATAAGTTTCAAAAATATATCCTTGTGCTATGACAAGAAAATTCACTTATTCCATAGAGGTGCTACAAACTCCCAGAGAGATGCTACATGATGATAAGGTCTGATCAACAATTCTGCTCACTGAAGAAAATTTTGGATCATGTCAATCTTCCTCTAGAAAGAAGAGACAAAGGAAACATTTCTTCTCCTATATGTCATTATATTGGAAGAAGGTGGAGAGGTTCACATGCATAGTACCAGGTAATGCACACAAGAACCATCACACTAAATTACTACTCCACAGAGATGTAGACTGCNGGGGGGGGGGGGGGGGGGGGGGTCCCATGAGGTTTTCCCATTTCCTTGGTTTGTTAAGAAATCATTTTTACATTTAGATTGTATGGGTGAACTTTGATCTTAGTTTCCAGGGCCTAGGTTATCCAAGTTAGGATTAAGGGGGGGTGTTAGAATTATTAATTAATCCTCCCTTAACCACCATAGTCTATTTGTAAATTCCTATCTTAGGAGGTCATTACAGATTCACTAGTGCATGGGGGACTCACCTGGGGTGTTAGTGGATAAATCTACTCAAGCGGAATCAAGCCAAATCTCCCTAGTCCAAGTGGATATAGAAAAAATCAAGTACATAATACATCCTACTTTCCTAGATCAAATAGAAATGTAATTTAATAGATATATCACCTACTTGAGGTCTGCAAATCATCTTCTCTATTTGTTGATCCAAGCTCTAGATCCTTGAGATATTGAGCTGCAAATCCCTATAAAGCAATTGGAAACAAGAAAATAGTACATGTGTATCTAAACATGAATTGATCTAAGCTAAGAGTTAAGGAAGAAAGCTCTAAACATCATCAACACAACAATGTTTATGGAAAGATATTTATATTACTGTAATCAAGGAGATACATAGAATTACATAAAGAAGGAATGTCACAACCTAGACTTAACGTTGCAACCTTCCATCCAACAATCCAAGAAGAGCCTCCAAAGAATAATGGGAAGTCTCCCAAAGTATGAGATCTTTCCTCCCAAAGGATGATAGGTATCACCTAGAAATTCCACCAACATGAGAGTACCATAGTCCTTCCTCCCTTCACAATGGAGAGAGGGTTTAATTTATAAAGATAAAGGGATAGAGTAGGCTGAGGATTAGGAGGAGGGGTCTAATGGATCTTCCCCATATGTTAAGGAACTGAATGCCACCTCACCTAGATGATAGGGATGATCCTCCACCTCATCCACCTTTAAGAAGGGCCTTGAAACTTTGCTTTTTTTCCTATAAAGAGACCTGAAGCACTTTGTTGTAGGAGATAGAGCATCAACACACCTTTCATGAGGGGAAAGAGTTCCATTGGCACACTTTGCAAGAAGGGAAAGAGTGCCAATGCACCTTTCATTAGGAGAAATAGTACCAACCCTCCTAGAGAGGGTGAAAAGGGTAGGAACAACCTCAATTTCAATCCAGTTTAGCAGAGGGAACATTAGGGATTAGGAACAAGGTTGACACATGGATCAATATGACAAGATTTTGGTGTAACAAAATCCCCCCCAAAGCATGAAGTTAGAGGAATGTTATAGGTGAATGCTTTGCAAAGTGAAGAAATCGAAGGAAAGGATGTTGGCTTGAAGATGTTGTAGTAGAACCGACTCAAATCTCACATGATTCATAACATGGTTGTCAACCAATACAATGCATATTCATGGTAGTAGATATCGACTAAACATAATCATGGACACTAGACACAAGCGTATATCCATGATGATATGATAATGCAGCCACAACCAATACAAAGTGGATCTGTGTAATATGACTCAAAGAAACTCCATCGCAACCTGGGAGAGATATCGAATAACCCAGGGTATTCAAGGAAAACTTGCAACGATATGAATCTAACCATGTGATTACAATGTCTTGACATTGAACATGATACAAACCACTTGATTACCAGTCATTGATGCAAAATTTTAACAAGTGTGAGGGAAATCACCATTGATGTCAATTATTCCTAAGGTATCTTAACACATCCTCCTGATTGTGAATAAAGGATTTTGAGTCAAAGACTCGGTAGAATATTTCAATCAAGACTCAATGATATAAACTCATGTTGAAAGTGAAGTAACTTGCCATCAAGGCATGCATGACCAAGGTACTTGTCTTGGTTTCTAAGTTTAATTCCTAGATGATGTGTTGAAATCGATAGGAATAGACCCATCAAAGGAGGAACATGATGAATCCCCCATCATCGACATGAAACACGATCACAAATTTTTAGAGCACATCAGATAACAGAGTGATGTACAAGATCTAATTAGAGATGAACAACATGATAGAAGGTAAACTAACTGTATAGTGGAAATATCACCAAAATTCACTTAAATATGGGCATGGCATGACTTGGCAGTATTGGATTTCATGAGACTGATACCCATCCCCCAATGAAACTGACGGTGAGAGTATTATTGGACAAATCAAGTGAGGAAGAAGACTCAAGGAATTAGAAGGCCTTGAAGACAAACAAATTACCTAAGTACTGTATGCATATGCAGATGAGTGCCATATTCAATAGTGACTATGTATTACCATAAATACAATGAAACACAAACTCTTTCCATAATTTTCCCATCACGAAAGATGAGTGCCTCTTTTTTTATTTATGAGTTCAAAGATGGTAACAAACACTCGTTATAGCTCATCAAGTGATGAGTCCATTCTCATATGTTTTATGAACCTGATAAAGGAGGGGTTCATTCCCAGAAAGGGTCCTTCATCATTTGATTTCATTAGTGCGATGAAAGTAAACTCGTCCATCGTTTCACATTTAGAGAGTCTGAAATGACTAAGAAGACTCCAAGAAAGAATTTTTCATAAATTTAGTCCCCGAGGCCCGAAAAAGTATAAACTAATTCTCAGGAGATAACTTCCAGTCATGATTGACTGGAGTATACCTTTTTCATAATTAGTGCCCCCCTGGTTCGAAAAATGGGTAAACTATCACCAGGAAGAAAAATCTTTAGGTCCTTTTACGAGCATGAAGAAGAAAATTTCATTCGACGATCTTTTCACAAATTAAGAGTATGAAAAGTGCTTAAAGAGGACTCTATTAGGATTATTTTTTCATAATCCAATTTTAACGAGTCTAAAAAACAGTAAAAGTACACTCGATACCACTTCACTGAGTTTGTAAGGAGCACGCTGAAGGTATAAAAGGCACTCTAAACCTTTTTCATGTTTGAATCAAGAGAACAAAAAAACAAAAAAGTAATCTCAAACTACTTTTCATGTTTTAACTAGAGCATGAAAAATGAAAAATAAGCTCAAAACCATCTTACTGTTTTTAACGAGCTCGAAGATCAGTTGAATGAGTTCCCAGGGTGTCTTCTTCATTGTTTAACGAGATTGGAACAGAGAAAGAACTATGCTCAAAGGGTTGTTTCATGGTTTAGCGAGCTCGAAACTAAAGAAAGTATGCTCAAAATGGATCCCATTAATCGGTGATTTCCCAACATAATGTATTGTGGTTGGTAATTGCCCCCAATACAACTTTCAAGTAGCTTAATTCCAATATAAATAGGTAGGGTACATGCCCCCCAAGCTTCGTTTTGTCAACTTTACAAGAACATGAAATGAAGGTTCAAATATTGAGTCTTGACATGATGGAAGAATCCGTTTCATTTTTTAACGAGCTTGACACGAAAAGGGAACTCTGCTCAAGGTCAGTCTTATTTTTTAAAGAGTTTGAAACAAGGAATAAAAACTACTCAAGGTTGGTTTTATTTTTTAATGAGCTTGCAACCAAGAATAAACATTTGCTCAAGGTGGCATGTTTCATTTTTACACAAGATTTAAATAGAGAATAACTATCCTTGTGGAGACCTGTTTCATTTTTACACAAGCTTGAAAAAAAGAATAACTGTGATTGAGGACATCTGTTTCATTTTTTAATGAGCTTGACAAAAAAATGGAACTATGCTCCCAGGAATCTATTTCATTTTTTAACGATCTTGACATAGAGAAAATGAACTTTGCTCATCGGCATCTGTTTCATTTTTTAACGAGATTGACATAGAATATGAACTATGATCACAACCATCTGTTTCATTTTTATTGAGCTTGACACAGAATTGGGACTATTCTCACATGCATCTGTTTCATTTTTTAACAAGACTAACATAGAATGGGAACTATGCTCACTAACATCTATTTCATTTTTTAATGAGCTTGACATAGAATAGGAACTATGCTCACAGGTACTTGTTTCATTTTTTAGTGAGCTTGACACAAAATGGTAACTATGCTCATCAACATCTATTTCATTTTTTAATGATCTTGAAACATAATAGGAACTATGCTCATAGGTTCCTGTTTCATTTTTTAACGAGATTGACATAGAATGGGAGCTATGCTTACTAACCAGTTCTAATCCAACATGATGTCCATAGGTTGGTGGGTCACACCTTGCAGGAGACATTATCCCACAACTTCCTCATGAGGAGAAGAATCTATGGTTTTCGAACGACTAAAATTCATCATGATGTTCAGAGGTAAGAGACACAGCAGGTGACAGGGAAGGAACCACAAGAACATGTGGGACATTCATGGAATTCTGATGACTAGGATTCATACAATCACTGTGTTTAACAAAGGAAAGATGATCGATAGTCACAATCTTCCCATCATGGGGAAAATACATCACTCGGAAGAGTATGGACACTACAACTTTCATGGCGTAAAAATAATCTCACCCAAGGAGCATATTAAAATCTAAGGGACCTTGGACTACCATGACATCGATGTAGACAATTTTTACTTCCAAAGTAATCAAAAAATGAGGAAGGATCCCTAAAGGCATAGTAGGTATTCTATTAAAATCCAGTACTTGATCGGTGGCTAGCACAAGTGGAGGAGAACCTATGGCTTGCGAAGCAGTTGAGGATATAATACTAATAGAAGCCCCTTCATCAACAATAGTGTGAAGTATACTGTTAGCAATAAATCACACACCTATATGGAAAGGAACACTTGAATTAAGATGAGATCATGTTAGATTACTCCAGTCAAAGGAAATAACCTCACTACTTGGAGAGGGTTCTGTCAAAAGAGACAAAACTTCCTCTTGTGTAGAACAATCAGAACTAACTACGAAAACTTCAACGGGTTTCAGTTCACTCTCAACTGGAAGAGAGGGAGAATACAAATACTATGTCAAAGAGACTACTTCAATCTCAACACTCTCTAATGAAAGAGTGGGATCGAGTGGAGATGATATCGAATCGACCACTTAACTTCACTCTTCAAAGGAATATTAGCACGAACTATTTGTTCTTCACTCTCTAAAGAGAGAGTGGGATCAATCGAGGATGGAACTGGATCGACCACTTGGTCAACCAAAGGGATTTCAAGGGAAAACTTACGATAACCTATTTTAATCCATTTTTGAGGAACAATAATATCTTCCAACAACTTAGGAGCTTCATCCATGAGAGGAGAAAGGTAATTAAGGTGCATATCCTTACATAGCAAGCAAGGATGTTTGACCTTTCCTTTCTGATTCTTAACCATAGAGTCACTTGTTGATGGAGTATCATTAGTATGATGACCAGATACTAATGACACAGGGTGTTGAGAAGCCTCATACCACACTTATAAAACCCAGGACAAACCATGAAAATATTTCAGAAGATGGTCACCCTTTCAAAGTATACAAGGGAACTTAGGCTTACGAGGTGTTCTTATGGACAATTCAACACTCTCAGCACTATGATCAGTGGCTTATGCATTTCCAACATGATGATCAGAGGTTGGATTTGTGGCCTTATGCTTAGTATTCTTCTTCTTAGCCTTCCTCTTCATCTTCTTCTTAGCCACTCGTTTACTAACATAAGAGTTTTCAACAGGTGAAGAGGAAGAAAGGGAATTCGATTCCACATTTCAGGAAGAAGGAGAAGGGCTAACATGAGGTCGATGCTCATGCAATGAAGGACCTTGATCCGACACAAAATTTGCATTTGGTATAACAGGATTAGAGACTAACCATAAAATTAATCCTATAGTCAATCCGAGAAGGCTCAAAGTGGCCATGAAGGGAGGACCAATACTCCACAAGGGGAAGAAAAAAAAGACATGCCCTGAAAAGGTGTCTCTTGACTGGTGGTCCTGGGAAAGTATCCCATGCCCTAACTCTCTAAGAATATTTGAAGTACCACACAAATAAAACACTACTCAAGTCTAAAATCAACAAGCAAAACTGTGTGAGTAGGAGTGGATAAAAATTCAGGATCCTCACAGGATTATCAAGGCTTCATAACTCTCTATATATCGCAGGGTACAATAGTAAAAGGAGACAAGGAGGATTGGGACCATATCCTTTCCTGAATACCTGACTACCTGGATGACCCATGTGTATTAATCTCCTTGAGTGTTGTTCTCAATGTATTTCTTTGCCAAGATGGACAAAAGGTTAACTTAGTTGGTCACAAGAATCCTAATAAGGTCTCCCAATATACACTAGGCATGGGGGAGCTCAACTCTGTAGTGGTGTCATCCAATACACAACCGCTCGACAAGACCCTTCCGATATACTATCGAGTACGTGAAGTACTTTTCTATATACCCAAAGGTACATCAAAATCCATTCGATATACCTATTGGTACGTGGAAGAACTACAAGCCATCGGGATCGATTGTAGGCAAATAAATGACAACTTCTATGCTTAACGATGTCATAGCATGTCACTAACTTACACACAGTTACTAAATGATTTTAATCCTAATCTAGAGTTAATTTTATCTTATGCGGTTAAGTGGATGCATGATGTGTAGACATGAAATGTAAAAAGAATGCAAATCCTAGCTACATGGTGATGCACATTTCTCTTTTGATGAAAGATACCTAAGGTAGGGAAAGATTTTTCTGTTAAAGAAGACAAAAATCTGAGATCTAAGAAAACCAAGTTTTAGTCAAATCCAACCATGAAGCTTTAAAGATCAACATCAATCCCAATTCTTGAAAAGACCCATGAATTCCCATTTTTTTTAAATTTTATCTTAATCTGAATAGTAAGGAAAATAAAAATTCTTTCATAGAGTGCAACAATTCTAACTTTATGCAATAATAGTCCAAAAAGCACAAATGGAATCAAATATGCAACAAATCTCAACAATGTATAAGACAAAGTAGGGAAGCACTTTGATATTCAATTGCATGTATCAAAATGAAACATGATAGCTAAAATCTTTTCATATCTACAAACATAAAAATATAGAATATCCACAAGACCCTATTCATTCAGAAATCAAAAGGAAGATGACAAACATCCAAACAACTCAAAAACATTCAAGAATTGCTCCAAATATACCAACATGCAACCAAAAATCAATTATTTATGGTGGAGGAAGGGTTTGGAGATCATATTTAACAATCTAAACATATCTGAAAAGATCTAGTAATGTGATTAGGGATGGCAAGACTGAACCAACAGATGGGGGATTGAAATTTCCCTCCACAACCAAGTCACTCGCTTGACTAGTAAAACATCCCAAACTCAACAAAATCCACTTCAAAAAGAGGTAATTCTCGACCTAGGGGATCTATGACTATCATATGCATCCTACAAACCACGATCCATCAACCCAAAACCCAAAACTGAAGAAAAATTGATCTGATCTATGAGTTTAGAATGCCTAGAGCACCTTCCTACACTGCACCAGAGTGCTAGAGATGGAATGACACACTTAGTACACTGGGAAAGAGTGGCAGTGGTGCACTTAAAACACTAGGAAAGAGTGTCAGTGGCACTTTGTCACTCAAGGGAAAGGACGCCCACAACATAGTGGAGCTCTGTGTACACTACCTAGGTGTGTCGGAGGGCCAGAGAGGATAGATCTCCTAAGGGAGAAGGATTAGAAGCCTAACACTAAACCCAAAAAGAGTCAAGGAGGTCCCATAAACTCTTCTATGCCAAAATATAAAGGATGGAGGGTCTCTAGAGTCTATGAAAAAGATTGATAAAGAGACATGAAATCAAATACAAAATGAAATCAAATATATGTTATCCCAAGTGGAGTCGCCAAATTTTTTAGTGGATAAATCTACTCAAGTAGACTCAAGCCATATCTCCCTACTCCATGTGGATCTAGAACAAATCAAGTACACAATACATCCTACATTCCTAGATCAAATATAAATTCAAGTTAACATATAGATCACCTACCTGAGGTTTGCAAATCCTCTTCTCTCTTTGTTGATCCAAGCTCCATAGCCTTCAGATCTTGAGCTGCAAAACCCTATAAAGCAAGTGGAAACAACAAAATAGTACATGTGTATCTAAACATGAATTGATCTAAGCTAACAGTTAAGGAAAAAATATCTAAACATCATCAACACAACAATGTTCATAGAAAGAGATTTGTATTACTGTAATCAAAGAGATACATAAAATTACATAAAGAAGGAATGTCACAACCCAGAATTAAAGTTGCAACCTTCCATCCAAAAATCCTAGCCATGCATCCAAATAATGATGGTAAGTCTCCCAAAGGATGATATCTTGCCTCCTAGAGGATGATAGGGGTCATCTAGAAACTCCACCAGCATAAGAGTACCATAATCCTTCCTCCCTTCACAATGGAGACAGGGTTTTATTTATAAGGATAAAGGGATATAGTAGGTTGAGGATTAGGAGGATGGGTCTAAAGGATCTTCCCCATAGCTTAAGGAACCGAATTCCACCTTGCCTAGATGATAGGGATGATCCTCCACCTCATCCACCTACGAGAAGGGCCTCGAAACTTCATTTTTTTCCCTCTAAACACCTTTGAAGCACTTTGTTGTAGGAAACAGAGTGTCAACACACCTTGAATGAGGGGAAATATTGCCACTGACGCACTTTGCAACAAGGGAAAGAGTGCTGACACACCTTTCCTTAGGAGAAAGAGCTCCAAACCTCCTAGAGAGGGTAAAAAGGGTGGGAACAACCTCAATTTCAATCTAATTTAGCATAGGTAACTTTAGGGATTAGGAACAAGGTTGACACATGGATCAAGATGACAATATTTTGGTGTAACATGGGGTCCACATACCACTCAATGCATTTGTTTGCATGATTTTAGGAGATCTAGGGACCAACCCCTATAATTTAGGAACCCACTTTGAGTGCCACCAACTGTCTCCAACAATTTACCCTAATCTGTGTTCAATTATGTTCAGTTGTTCTTTGATTCCCATTAGTTAGTTTAGTCTCAGTGATCCTAGTGCCAATTTTCATGATTTGAGGGAGGCAGGGCACATTTTCTCACTTACCTACATCACTTAATTGGTTGTGAATTGATTTAGTGATCCAAATTTGCATTAGTGAGCTCTAGTGATGATTTTCCCAGACCGAATTAGCCCTGGAGTTAGTCCAAGTTGATAGATTTGAATCCTATATTAGGAATTAGAATTCTCATATTTGTAACACAATTGTATTACATTTATTTACTGATTAATGGATGTAGTATTATTCTTCCAATTTTGTCTCCATGTGTGTGCAATTTTGCAATGAATAATTGATCAGTGTTTACTAAATTCTTCTTCTCTTCTACATCCTTCTTTTCAAAGTTAATTCATGTAGTCCTGAAGATCCCATGCTTCATTAAATTAAATTGTTTTGTCTACCTACTCTTTTCTTCCTCCAACTAAATTATGGGTTACTCCTAGGAAAAGGTTACCAGAGATGGAGGAAGAAAGAGTATACAATGATATAGGTAGATCGAATGAAGGTTCAAGTATTGAGTCTAGTAAAAGACTTGACTCAAGCGAAGAATCCATTTCATTTTTTAACAAGCTTGACATGAAAATGGAACTCTTCTCACGACGACCTATTTCACTTGTACACAAGCTTAAAACAAAAAAACAGTTATGCTTGAGGACATCTATTTCATTTTTAATGAGCTTGACACATAATAGGAACTCTACTCTCTAATCAGTTCTTACCCAACATGATGTCCAGAGGTTGGTAGGTTTCCCCCCTTACATAATATGTTAATGAATTATCTCTAGTATGATTTCCAAAGGCTAGAGACATTCCCCCTGAGCTTCCCCATGATGGGAAAAATCTCTCAATTGAAAAATGACTGAACTTCGACATGATGTCTAGAGTCGAGACACATGGCCAAAGAAGCGGAAGGAACCACACAAACATGTGGGATATGCAGGGAAGTATGATTACTAGAAGCCATACAATGATTAGGTTTAACAAAGTAAATCTAATCAATGGCTACAATCTTCCCATCATGGGGGACATGCATCACTCAAAAGAGTGTGGAAACTACAACTTTCATGGCATAAACATAATATCATCCAAGGAGTAGATTAAAATCAAAGGGACCTTGGACTACCATAACATCAATGCATACATTTTTCCTTCCTAAGTTGATGGTAAAGTGAGGAAGGATACCTAAAGGCTGAAAAAGTATTCTATTAAAATCTAGTATCTAATTGGTGGATAGCACAAACTAAGGAGAACCTATAGATTTCCAAGCAGTTGAGGATATAATACTAACATAATTCCCTTCATCAACAATAGTGTGGAGTATACTCTTAGAAGTGACTCACCTAGATATCTGGAAAGAAACACTTGAAGGAAGACAAGATTATGTTATATTACTCCAATAAAAGGAAATGAGCTCAATGATTGGATGGGGTTCTATTGAAACAAATAGGATTTCCCTTGCTTAGAACAATCTGAACTGACTACAAAAAATTCAGCGGGTTTCAATTCACTCTCAACTAGAATATGAGATGAATATTGTGTCAAAGTGACTACTTCAGTCTTAGCACTCTCAAATGAAAGAGTGATATCATGTGGAGATGACATCAAATCGACCATTTTAACTTCACTTTTCAAAGGAAGAGTCAGATGAACTACTTGTTCTTCAGTCTCTAAAGAAAGAGTGGGATCGATCGAAGATGGAACCGAATCGACCACTTTATTAACCAATGTGAGGTGAAGGGAAAAATTACAGTTACCTGTTGGAAGCCATTGTTGAGGAACAATAATATATTCCAACAACTTTGAAGTTTCATCCATGTGAGGACAAAGGTAAGTAGGGTTCATTTCCTTACATAACAAGCAAGGATTTCTAACTTTTTCTTTTTGACTCTTAACTATAGAGTCACGAGTTGATGGGGTATCATCAGTATGATGACCATACGCTGATGACATGGGTTATTGGGAGGCCTTAGACCACAATTCTAAAACTTGGGACAAACCATGACAATCCTTAAGAGGTGATCACCCTTGCAAAGTCTTTAAGGGAACTTAGTCTTATGGGGTGTTTTTGTGGGAAGAATAACACTCTCAGCACTGTGACGAGTAGTTTGTTGAGATTTTGATTTTTTTTTATATTTATTCTTCTCAATATTCCTTTTCTTCTTCTTCATATCCACCTAATCACTAGCATCACAAATTTCAAAAGGAAAAGAAGCAAAAAGGGAAGAAGACACATCTGGAGAAGAAGGTGAAAGATCAACATGCTGTTGATGCTCTTGTGATGGAGATTTGGTATTTGAAACAATCGGTGCACTTGGGATAATCCGACTAGAGAATAAATATATAGGTAATCGTATAGTCAATCCAAGAAGACTTAACATAGCCATGAGAGGAGGAACGTCATTTCCAAATGAAGGAATAACAAAAGGTTCCCCTTGAGAAGGGGTCTTTTGGTTGGTTGTCCTAGAAGTCATAGCCATAACTACATATCAAAAATACCTATCTCTTTAAGACTTTTAACTATATAAGAAACAAATTCTACTCAATCTAAAGCAATAAGAAAACATGTGAAAGGAGCGGATAAAATGTTTGGATCCTCACAGGATTTCCAAACCATCACAACTCGTGATATATTGTAGGGTCCAACTGTGATATGCAACATGAAGGATTGGGACCATACCCTTTCCTGTATACATGACTACCTAGATGACACATGCATAGTATCTCCCTGAGTGTTGTTCTTGGTGTATTGCAATGATAGGATGACCAAAGGTATTTTATTAGATGGTTTCAGGATCCCTAATGGTGTCTCCCAGTATACACAAGGTACATGAGAGATCAAATTTGTAGTAGTGTTGTCTAATGCACAATCGTATGGAAGGATCCTTCCTATATATCGTCGAGTACGTGAAGTACCTTTATATATAACATACAAGTATGTGAAGTTTCGTTCGATATACCAACGAGTACATGGAATAACCAAAAATTCCCCAGGATGCAGTGCATGTAATAAATGACATCTCCTATGCTTAAAGACATCAGAACATGTCTCTAACCTATCACATACTTCTTGCTAAGAATTTAAACCTAACTAGCGCTTATTTTTATCTAAAATGGTTAAGTGGACATATGGAGTGAAGACTAACTTAGAAACCATGCAAGGATGAGATGAAAATATCTCAATTTTTTCTTTTAATATATTCCCTACTGATGAGAGAGGAAGAGGTTCTTTTCCCAAATGCAGAAATTTAATAACATACACCCAAACTTGAAACTAGAAATTTGTTTCCTATGTTTCCAACAAAAGTGAAAAGAATATCTCTAGGAATAAAAATACCTAATTAACTTTTCCAATCAAAACACTAAAGAAAAGAGTCTTTACAGATTATGAAACTAGCAATTTTTTATTGTCTTTCTATATAAAACTAAGATTTAACAAAAGAAAATTTTGAAGTAAACTAAAACAAAAACAAATTGTTTTTTGATTTTCAAGTATTTTTTAATCTAATAAAGAAGATCAAATAAAAAAAATTCTTTAATCTATGAAGGAAACAAAAGACCAATTCTCCTCTTCTACATATATCTAAGAATACAAACAACAATCCCAAGATAAGAGAACTCAAGACAAACTAAATACATGCACACTAAAATGAAATGCAAATTTTGCAATTTCAATGAATACAATCCACATAAAAGAGTAAGATGTTTTGAGAAAAGAAAAAATGTAAAATTCAATGCAAGAAACATAAACTCTTATTCGAATGAAAGGAGCATATAATTCAAAGAGACTGCAAAATCTAGGATTCATGGCCCCCCTCGACCAAGAGGGGGATTTGTTTTTCAAAAATGCACTTCATTTCACTTAAAATGCAAGCTAAAAAAACCCCCAACTATAATATAGAATAAGTCCAAAAGAGTCACTGAATACCTACCTCGACTCATGGTGTAGGTTTGTACTAGTGTGCCCTATGACATTTGATGCTCTTTGTCCACTGTGAAAAGGCATTGACAAAACTGTCTATCTTCTATCAATAGGCGTTGGCTACACTTTGTCAGCAAAAGAAAAAGGCGCCATAGAATGGATGAAGTAGGGTGGAAATAACCGAGGTGCGTCGATGTAGACAAGGACCCAAAAAATAATAAATACCTTCGAATTTAATAAACACTAAATAACTTGAAACTTTCTAAGGGTAGATACTAACCTAGAGAGGAAAATTGGGATTGAAATAAAGTGAATTTCACACCTTTAATGAGCAAAATAAAAAATGAGATATTGTAGTGAAACACAAATCAAAACCAAAGAACAAGATGTATAGATCTATTCCCCAACAAATTCACCAATTTTGTTAGTAGAAAAATTTGGTTAGTGCAGACAAGAACCATTTCCCTAGTCTAAATGGTTTATATCTAGAACAAAACGAGTAGAACTATGAAACCCTTCCCTAGATTATGAAATTACTTGAATTTGAATATTTTATACCTCTTCGTGGATATGATCCTTGCCTTCTTGATGCTTTTGCGATCCAAACATGAAGAAGAGACACCTGCAAAAGATACAAATGACAAGATACAAGAAATCAAAGAAATAACATAACTTAATAAATCTATGCTACTGATCAAGGAGAAAAGCAATAAACAACATCAATAACATCACACATTATCGGGGGGAAAGGAAAACACATTTGTATTAATGAAATTGAGGAAATAATTATAACCAAATCCTTGATATTGAGGCTTCTTCCGATAAGCCTTTCACTCTTGATATCCAAACTCTTTTCCTCTCTCACCTATAATAATTTCAACAACATGAAGGTACTTTTCTGGTCCTCCCTCATCCATGAAGGGAATATTTCTTATATAGGCCAAAACGAAATCAAATGGGCTGATATTTTGTTGGAGGAAGGTGATGGATCATACTGTTACAGAGAGAAATTCCTATGGCTTGGGGTACCACAATAGACAGCTTCACTCCAGAAATCAATCCTTTCCAATATGAAATAGAAATTAAATGCCTAACACTAAAGGATTAGACCTCGTACCTTATTCCGGACGGTTGAAGTAGATCCCCGTTGAGCTTTCCAACTTCAGCTTGAATTGATAGATTACTTCCTCAAAAACAAGTAAACAATAGAAGCATTCTATATATCATGGTGTTAGATCTATTCTAGCATATATAATCAATAATGTATAAGCATTTGACATAAGCCCATGGATAAAATATTCATTCAAACACACATTATTGGACAGGAAAAGATATTTCTATTAATATAAATTAGAGATTACAAGATACAACCTCTGACGGCACATCTGCGAACCGGAGAAACTGAATTCCCCACTTGGGCCTCCACCACTTCAATCCTCCATCTCTCGATAGCAAGCTCACAAGAAAAAGGCAAGCTTGGGAAGAACACAAAAGTGCTCCAAGGGACAAAGGGATGCAGACTCAAGCATAAGTTCCGACAACAATGGACTATAGTTTATTTGCTCTCAATTCTCTCTTATGCCCTCAATGTACCAAGGGGTTCCTTATATAGCTTTTCAAATGGGTAATGAAAGGTCGAATCCGAGCGATCTCAAGGCATAGGGAAGGCCAGGAGTCAAATGAGTTGGATCCATGTCAAGGAAAACTCCAAAAGGATTTGGATTATGCACACATCCCGATGTACGTGGTTTTAGTGGTCAAACCCACGTATATACGCGCTTATAGGTTTAAAAGTTGCATGTATCATTTTTCATATGTTTTTAGGGATGATAAAGGAAACATCAAAGGACAAAAAGTGGTCCATATGGTCTAAGGAGTCTGCATCGAGACAGGGGAAGGCCATACAAAGTGTGATTCACCTGGAGTGGTGAAATATGCTATAATAGATTCCCCCTAATGTGTGAGGTCAGAGGGGTCATACGATGGCCGAAATACATTATAAGTCCATCCCAGAAGTGGAGTGATGAAGGATCCCAAATGCAAGACTAGCCACCCAATCAGCATAGTACAATAATACAACTCTACATGCAACTGCAAATACATATAGTAGTCCCGGATACATAAGAGTACAATGGCCATGAATAGGCATGAAACATGATATCACATATGTGGTCATTGCCACGTACAATATACATAGCTCAGAATATCCATGATGAAGATATACAAAGGACCATGATCTCCAAAATGGCTGAAGATAATAGATCAAGATCTCCATAGTGGCTGGAAATGTCTGACATATACTGGAATCAAGTCACGAGAGCTGAAATCTCATGAACACTGGCACGATCAAGGAGGTAGCATATAAGACATGCCACCAATCTGGAAAGTCTTCTAAAAAAACTGCTATGAGTACATGTCCTACTATGCAAATAGAGGTGTCGAGGTCGAACATAGTAGTCCATTGTCTGATTACCGGTCATTAATGTATACTGTTAACAGACACGAGATCACCCACCGATAATGAAAATGGGAATCAAGGTACTAGAGTGCAAACTAACAAGTGTGAATAAATGTGTTGAGGTTGAACACTTGAGAGGATCCATCTATCAGGGGACATTGATGTATTCCCAAGAATTGTTGATGGCGAGAGAACCTACCACTGATGACTGTAAGTCTCAAGGAACTCAAAATGAATCTAGATTCCAATCCCAGAATAAATGATCTAAGGTCGATGGGATGAAATCTGCTGGAAGGAGGGCATTAAGGCATCCCCCATCATCCAACACGAGGTACTCAGCAAAGCTGTATAATGTGGAAGGACTCGATCATAAGGTGCATGAACCAGTAACTGTACCGGGAATGGCCGACATGCAAAGTCAAGATAACTGAGGAATGGCCGACTCAGGTTTAAACTTCCTTTGAACAAGAGCATAACGACGTATGGTGACTGAATGAAGGTAGCATAGACTTGATATACAAACTGGGACATCTCTGCGACACAGGAGGCATTGAAAAAGGCTCCATAGGGACTAGAAGCTTAACCAGTCGGTGGAGATAAACTCAGATAAATGAGTACAGCTCCTAAAGTCAAAATTAACCCAACCAATGGATGTGATATACAGTGCTCTGTTCGAAGGCGACACGACTCAACAGCTGCCAAAGATAACATCTTTCCTTGTCCGACTTTTTGGTTTTTTGATTTTTTTTTGGACTTTTTTAGTTATTTAAAAATCTTGAAAAAAGAATAAAATAGCTTTATAGTTACAAACTAGGAGAAGATGAGTGTCATAAGGGAAAAAAAACTAGTTCCAAGCAGTGGAACATACCTATGCTCAATGCAAGGATACATGTGTAGGATATCGACACTCGGGAGAAAATCCCCTCTCGGTAAAAAGGGAATCAAGCTGCGAAGGATATAAAAAATGGCTCTGCACGGCTAGACATGAGACAAGATCGGGCTATATGGCTGAAATACAATGTCAGGGGAGCCGACATAAAGCTCAATCAGGCAGGCAAAGCTCATGATAATGCATTCACAACTTGACATGAGGGATTCCTGAGGGAAAAAGGCCAGCATAATATCAAGAGGAGTATGAGGCTCTTGCGAAATGTTATGGCAATACTATACAATAGACTCCCACACCCTAAGAGAGAAAATGTTGGCATGGGAACCAAATGCAAATAAGGTGCTAACTAGGGTACCGATGTAAGGTGAAGCTCTACCACTCATATCATGCCACTTCTAAAGAAGTAAGAAGGTTTCGTGACATAATAGAGTGGGTTCGTACCAAAGGTCATGGTGATATGGTCATAAGGTCATGCAACATGCAAATGGTGGTGAAACCTAACCTATATGCCAGTTTAGACATGATACCTGAGATCGGCATGAACGGGTCAATCCAATGGCTGAAACGACACTGAAAAAGGTCTTCTACATCACAAATTATGTCAAAAACGGTCCAAAATGGTTAGAAAATGTCGAAACTATAGAAAAGGGGGTAAAAATTTTCAAATATTTGAAAATTTTGTATAAATAGTAAAAAATATAAATCATTTGAAACTTTTACCCATTTGAGCTCTAATTTTCAACAGCGAATTCCAGGAGATCCAGCCGGCGGAATTCACTACCATTTCTTCTAGGTATTTACTCATGCTCTCCTCTTGCATTTTGATATAATTTTTATGAATTTCCATGGTCTAATCAGGTTTCTAGGCCAACCCAAGATGAGCACTGCGGCCCATGCAGAAATCGAGGTTTTTTCCGCGTATAGGGCTGGATATATGCAGAAAATGGCCTTGAACCCGCGTACATACGCGGCTATTTTGAAAACATTCATGTATGAGGCTGCGCATATGGTTTTTTCAATAAACTAATGGGAAAATTTCCAATTTTTGTGCAGGATGGTCCTAGAGTGGAGAGAGTGTGAGCATGGTGAAGTAGAGGAAGCAGTAAGGGCTGAATTAATGGCTCAACAAGCTTTACGTGCATGCGGACTCTACATGTTTTGGTGTCTTGGTGGTTTGAATGCCAAACCAAGACTGTTATAGATGCTGGTAGACTATTGGGATCCAGACTCGGAGTCCTTCCATATTGATGTGATGTCCCTCACCATAGAGGTGGAGGACATATACTTTATCACAGGGCTTTCTAGACGAGGGGAGGTGGTGAACCTTCGTTTCTGTGGTGGGCCAGGGGGTGGCCTGACTATCGACGAGTACATTGCAGTGTACTGTTATCTAGACACCGAGAAGGTGGGGAGTCAGGTCCCTACCAATACTATACAGGTGCTGGGCCTAAAGGCCATATTACAGGATAGCCGGCTCGGCATCACTCCACCAGGCCTCGCAGCCTCTGATGTTCTATGCAGTGGAGTGCATGAGACCCAATATTTACGACTGGAGTACTACACTACTGAGCAACATGAAACACCATCTCAGTGAGTGTAAGGTAGGTAGGGTGCGGAACTTCGGGTTCAGTAGTATTTTGACCATGTTTTTCTTCGAGCATGTTTCAGGATTGATCCCTAGAGTGGACATTCCTCTCCACAGGGTTGGAGATCCAGCCCAATGGCATTGGGCAGATGCTATGCGCAGACTGGGGGGTGGTAGGGTGGCCAACCCATATCCAGCTGACTTCTTTCCATGGTGGTGACGACAGATAGTTGCCATCGATGACTACCCCTATGCAGGGATATATTTCCAGGGGGACTCGGACATGCCGCTACCACCAGGATCGGCATATGGCGATATAGGTAACGAATCTCAACCCTCACTCTTTTTAAATTTTTTGAGTTATTTAATTTTTTTGTGTTTTTTTGATTATATGGAATCAAAAAGACATGTTTTTGTGCGACAATGCATAGTGACATCTACCATTTGTGTGCAGATGTGGGACCACGACAGCCAGAGGGCTTCCCTCGTCATAGACAGAGGGAAAGAGGAGATGACATCATGGGTGTGGATGTGGAGCGAATTCTCCAGAGCATTCATACCAATTTTGTGAGATTGACTCATAGAGTTCCCATGGCACAAGTCGAGGACTTACCTGAGGCCATGCAGCGGCAGGTGGTGGGTGTACCATGCGCATTGGTGTATTTATTTCGATGGCTAGCTAGAGCCGTAGTGATGTTCCATGATCACAACCCTCCTCCTCCTCCACAGGATTAGACACTTGGGAGTGTATACATTTTGTATGACCGTGTATTATATGATGGTGGCTTAAAAATCCCCAATGTTGTATCATGACACTATGTATTACCACATTTTTTATGTATATATAAAAAGTTTTATGGTGATCGATTTATTTATTTACATGTGTAAAAATTGTGTTTGTGATTAATTTATTGTGAATGAAACAAATGTCAATCTAACACATAGTTAGCATATGAGTTAGCAACTTGATTATTATTTCTTGGAATGTGTATATATGTTATATTGTCAAAATGTCGTTCTAACAATCTCACACGCAAGAACCTTCTCAATAACATTGGATCTCTAACATGGTACAAACCATTGAGCTATGACACTACTAACTCCGAATCAAGACGTACCTCAACAAATAGAAGCCATGTAGAATGGAATCTCGTAGAAGCTCAATAATGGCGCTATATTTGGCAACATTGTTGGAATATGGCCGTAGACATACACCTCTTGAAGACAGTACTTGACCCATAGGAGTATAAATCACCCAAGCAGCAGAGGCTGAGTGTTGAGTGTGATGGCTTGCACCATCCGCGAATCCTATGTAGGTGGAAGATTCCATTGACATCTACCAAAATAAATGAAAACTAATCACAAACTCGATCATGATAAGAAAAATACCTAACTATGCAAAGCTGTACAATAATATACAATAAGCAGCCTTGGCTGAAAATCATGCATAGTATTTCTTAAGATAGAGCCCATTTCTAGGCTTCACCAAGGCCGTCCCTTCGTAATCCACTAACTCATAGGCACCCTTCTCTAACACACGCTTCACCACTTAAGGACCAGGCCACATAGGATTAAATTTCCCTGCCCCCAAGGGTTCTTTCGGTTGATCCCACAAAAGGACCAAGTCTCCTTCACTAAATGCCCTTGGATGGACAGACTTATCGTATTGGGCCTTTACGTGACGCTTATTAACCTCTAGAGCCACCAAGGCATCCCGACACTGCTCATCAAGTTGCTCAAGGTGAACCAAACACTCCTCCAAAGGTGAAGTATCTGGTAAGAGTTCCACAACTAGCTTCAATGAAGGAATCTCTCATTCAACCGAAAATATCGACTCCACTCCATGTACAAGTTGATATGGAGAAAAACCAGTGGCAGTCTTAACAGTGGTTCGATATGCCCATAAAGCAGGGTATAACATAATGTGCCAATTCATCTTGCTTTGTGCGATGGTTCATTGGAGAATGGATTTGAGTGATTTATTCACTGCCTCTACCTGTCCATTCACTTGGGGGTAGTAAGAAGAGGAGTGCTCTTGCTTATACCCTAACTTCGATGCCAACTCTTCCATCATACGGTTCTGAAAGTGCGAGCCATGGTTAGTGACAAGATCTTTCGGAATCCTGAACTGAGTAATAATTTGGTTGAATACAAAGTGAGCGGCTGTCTCACCATCATATTTTACTATAGGCATAGCCTCAGCCCATTTTTTGAAGTAATCAACAGCCACTATAATGTGATGGTGCCCCCTAGCCGAAGCTGGGTTACAATCTATAAAATCGATCCCCCACTTTGTGAAGGGACCGGTGGTGATAATGGGATGTAACGGGGCAGGTTTTGAGTGCATATTATGTGTGAACACCTAGCAAGGGTGGCACCTCTTGACCACATCAATACAATCTTTAAAGATTGACCGCCAGAAATAACCTGCTCTTAAAATATTTTGAGCTGTAGAAAGCCCAGATAAATGACCACCACACGCCCCTCTGTGGCAATCATTCAGCACTACCTCAGCCTCCTCACGAGTTAAACAATGTCGTAAAATGGAATCTACCCCACAGTGGTACAAAGTATTGTCCACTATGAGGTAGTTCTTAGAGACGTGATGTAATCGTTGTCGTTCATCTCACGAGAGGTGAGTAGGGGTCTTCAGTGTTTGTAAATATATTATGATATCCCCATACCATGGGTCTAACATTGAGATTAAGAAGATGTGTTCATCGACAAACGTATCTTCACAAACCAACTCCTCAGCCTCACTCGGGAAATCCGATATAAGCTCTGCAAATATTAAAGACTTCTTTGATTTTGCCGAAACAAACTCGAGATCAAATTCTTGCAAGATGACAATCCATTTATTATATTTCCCCCCAATCATCCTTCGGGTGAGGACGAATTGAAATGGATTGACATGGGCCACAACCAAGGTCTGGCGAAGGAGAATATAATGTCTCAATCGCTGAACCGCATGTACGGTAGCTAAATCAAGCTTCTCAACATGAGAATAACGAATATCTGCATCAATAAGGTTCTGGATCCGATAATATATGACATGCTCTTGGAGCTCCTCATCCTCTTGAACCAAAACCATACCAATCATCTCTAAAGACGCGGCCACATATGATAAGAAATCATGGCCATAGTTTGGGGGACTAATCACCAGGGCCGATGCTAGGGCTCGCTTGAGTGCATCGAAGGAATCCTGGGCTCACTCATCCCAATCAAAGGGAATATCCTTCTTCAAGAGATGCATGAAGCCTCTATTCAAATTGGCAAAGTTGACAACAAATATTCGTAATAAGTTTGCCATGCCTTGCAAACACTGAAGATGATGAATATTTTTCAGGGGAGACAACTGAAGTATTGCCTCAACCTTCAAAGGGTCGACTCTTATACCCTCTTTCGAAACGATGAATCCTAACAAACGACATGACTGCAAGCAAAATATGCACTTATGAGGATTTAATCTAACTGAATAGTGTCGGTATCTTTCAAATACCAATCTCAAGTGATAGGGATGACGCATTCTCATACGAGAATAAGAAGCGAGGTCATCCAAAAATACTTCAATAATTGACTTGAGATCGTGGAAGATCAAGGTCATTGCCCTCTGAAATGTAGCTTTGGTGTTTTTAAGGCCGAAAGGCATTTTCCAATATGCAAACGTTCCCCAAGGACAAATAAATGTAGTCTTATGTTGGTCCTCAGGTTTAATTTGTATCTGATTATGCCCAAAAAAGCCATCCATGAAGGAGAACACCTCGCTACCCGCACACTCATCCAAAATCTGATCAATAAATGGTGTGGGGAAGTTGTCCTTAGGACAGGCACGATTCAAAATGCGGAAATCAGTACATATGCGGATCGCTCCCTGCTTCTTATCCACCAGAACAGGGTTTGAAACCCACTCCATTAAGGGAACGGGATAGATGAAACCGGCTTTCAACAACTTCTCTATCTCTGCCTTAATGGTGGGTGCTTTCATAGGATTCACCGCGCGTAAACGCTATCGAAGAGGATTAGCGTTGGGGTAAGTCTTAATCTCATGTTTGACAATTCGAGGGTCAATACCTGGAATCTCATCGTAAGACCAAGCAAAAATATCATGGAATTCCTTAAATAGCTCAGTGTATTCCAGAATCTCAGCATGGGAACATTCCACCCCAATATAGACATTCTCTACCACGCTAGGATTGCGAGAGATGTTGATAGGAATCGTTGAAGATATGTTCACCATGCTTCCATCAGCCATGGGACTAGGAGAGCTTAATGGAACCACAAGATTACCAACTGTCTAACAAAGAACCACCCTAAAATCCTCATGCTCCAAACGGTCAAGCTCTGGAAGAAAATACGATCTATGATAGAGTTCCTCCCATGGTGGCTCGAATCCCGACATAGCCTCAATAATCACTTCATCTGAAGGGAAAACCATATCAAGGTAGTCGTGCGCGTGAGACAACTGTACTTTCCATACTGGCAGCACATAAGGGTCCTCCTCCTCTGTCCATGAAGAGGAAGGACTAGGCTCTGCAGTAGACGCCAAATTAGCTTGATAAGCAATCATGGCTGTAGGGAATGGTACGTCTGTCACGATGGGCTCACTCAAAGTACTCGGTGCAGGAAGAATCCATGGATCTTCCATATGGCTCATGCAAAAAGACACCGAACTCGTAGATGTCGATGCCTCATCGAAACTAGATCCTATCATGAGGATCAATGCAGGAAAACTAAAGCTTCCCATGAGGGATGGGTACATGCCTACACCCACACTCCCAGTTGTCGGATGAGAATGTTTAATGATCGGGATCGAAGCTCCCGAAGATGCAGTAACAGACGGATTCTTGAATTCCATTTGATCAATCGTTACAATATTCCCGTTATGTGGAAAGCATACAATGCGGAACAAGGAAGAAGCAAGGGCTTGCATGTTGTACATCCAGTTCCTACCCAGTAAGAGATTGTAGTCAAGGGGCGCATCTACCACCTCAACCTCTATCGTAACAGTCTTCCATCCCAAACGAACTTTAAGGGAAGGAAGGATACTGTGCGGCCTAAAAGATCTCCCATCGAACGTAGTTAACATGGTCGCTGATTTAGACAGCTCAGGGGAACCTAGACCCTTCCAGTAGGATAAAGACATCACAGAAGCAGCAGCGCCCTCGTCAATCATAGTGTGCTTGACGATCATATTAAGACATTCTATGTGAACCAAAAGAGACACATAGTAGGGAAAGCAAGGCTGAAGTCCTGCGGTTTCAAATTTGATCACCGAGGAAGAATCATCACCGTTCACACCAAGGGAAGAAAGCAACACCTTCCTTTGCGAAGGACAACTCTGAAGCACTTCCAATGCAGACATCGCACAAGGAGTATGGCCCAAATCCTTGACAACTAAATAATTCTGGGCGGCTCGGGCATTTGGATTATGCCCTGAACGCTTAAGGACTCCCTTAAGAATGCGAGGTGCAGTCTCAGGTTTATCCACAGGTTTCTCAATACACAAAGGGGACCCTGGTGGATCAGGTTCTTTGCCTGGGCTGGGCTGTGACGAACCATCATCTTTTGTACGCATCACAAATTTCACAGCGTGGACCATATTAATGCACCCATGGCCACTAGTCTCCGGTGGCTCATGATCATCATCAGACTGGTCATGGGACTTCGAGTTCATATTTTGATTATGCGGTAAAGGGTTAGTTAGCACAGCTGGGCCCTGTGCCAAGAATCTCGAAGCTTTCTCAATACGAGGGCACAAGTAAGTGAGGTGATCATCCTTACACAACCTGCAAGGGAAATTAACCTTACATTTATCTTGCTTTTCCTCCCCAGCATTTCAACCGTTCTTGTCATTATTGTTAGCATTCTCATTCTTATTCCCACCCTTATGATTATTTTTACCCTTTTTTCTATTCCATCTAGGCCGCTGGTTACCCTTCTGGTCCAACGATTGCACAGAAAGTACATTCACCATTTGGGCGGGTTGAGACGAAGTCATAGCTTGTCCCGAAGCAGATTGGTTGATTGACAACTGACCAACTTGTTTTGCAACCGAATCTATAGGTTTCACACTTGCACAACCCACAATGCCATTGGCATGTGGTCCAGGTTTGACTTTGGGATCGAAATTGGAACAAGGAGCATTGGGAATAATATCATACAACAAATTGGACTGAGCATAGATCAAGTCCAGTTCTTGCACCCTAAAAATCGATTGTTCCTCATTTTGCACTCCGGATGTGGAAACATCCTTCGCTATATACGGTAATAACAACTTGAGGAACCACTCGAGGAGGAATTCTGGCGGTATAAAAGCTTTAATTAACCTCTTCTGTCTACACCACTCTTGAATATCATCAGAAATATGTGTGGCTTTATCTTGCCAAAATGTCGACAAGAGTTCAGTACCAACATCATAATGCACTGGTAGCTGGAAGTGATTAAGAAAATTCATTGCAAGGTCATCGAACAAAGTGAAAGCACCCCTAGGTAACTCTATATACCATTTCACAGCAGGGCCTGTGAGGGTGCGTTGAAATAGTCTCAAACAAACTGAGTATTTATGTAATGAATTTGAAGAGCACCATAGGTGAAACATAGTAATGTGTTCACTCAGATCCTCTCCCGGTTTTCCCTCGAACTTAGGTATGTCTGAAGGAAGCTTGGTAGGGACAGCCATCCAAGTCGGTTCATGAGCCACAGGATCATTCGTCAGTCTCGATAAGTCAGGAAGATTAAGTGTCACGAGGAAAGGGAGCCTAGGATGGTGAGGTTGATGGACCACTCCCTGATTCATATAGGTTTGACTACCACCATGGCCTTGGCCATAGTGTCCTCCTCCCGTATGACCTGTATAGGGTGGCGTGGAAGCACCATAGTGAGGTGGACCTTGACTAGTAGGAGCTACAAAGCTGTAATTAGGAGAGTAATCAGGTTGTTGATACCCGCCTCCATAAGGTGAAGAACCCTGTCCATACTGCATCCCATAATATGGTCCATAGGTCATCGCATGCGATGCCCCATGAGACACTCGGTAGGTAAGAAGATATGCTCTGGAAGTAGGGATATACATACTGGAAGTAGGGATATATGCCACAGAAGTAGTAATATGACCTCTCGAAGCATGAACATAGCCTCCCGAAGCAATGGGCAGTATGTAAACTTGAGACACAATTGGTCTAGTAATCACAGTACAGACCTGACTCATAGCCATGTGCCGACTCGAAGGACCACATGAATAAGGTGGAGGGTGGACATTTGAAGAACTAGGGATAGAGGACAAAGGGATCTGAGTAATCAAGTATGTACTACCACCTATCGTCACTCATCTCGAGTCTGGTATCCTAATCGGATCGCTAACTCTAGAACTAGGAGGGATATATGATGTAACTTCCACCACTGGGATGGAAGATGCAATGTGACTAGTTCTCCCAAACCTCTCCGCATGGTAAGGAATGAGAGTGCCCCTAGGCATAGTGTTAGGCTCGAAGTCGAATTCGACATGAAATGCCAAATCATGTGTAGGGAAACCAGACATAGCATAACTACCGTAGCTAGTGCTAGCAGGTTCAAAATGAGTCTCGACATCCTTCGACATTCCATACTGGTAATGCGTCAATGGGGAATCAACCCTAGAGTGAGTAGGTCTATCGTCCATGGTTCCTATCTTAGAAATCACAGGACCTAACTCAGCTAAGTTGAGTGAAGGATCATAAGTAGGAGTAAATTCCCCATCGTCTACATGAATGGGAGGAGGACCTAACTCAGCTAAGTTGAGTGAAGGATCATAAGTAGGAGTAAATTCCCCATCGTCTACATGAATGGTCTCCCATGGTGTGTGAATCAATGTGTGACATAGTCCGCTTGGACTGTCTAGGTCTCTCTCCCAAAGGAGGAGGAGAAGTAGAAGGCGGAAGTCCTACTAAACGATGAGAATGGCGAGGAACCGCACTTGAATCCACAATGACTCAAAAAATAGCAAAGACTCTCTATTTACGTAAACCCTAGGCCAACTATCGTGCATAGAGAAATCACTAATAAAATCTAAAGCCAAATGCAAGCAAACAAGGGCTGGATAAGTGAGCTCTCGAATGAAGCAGGTATGTCTCGCCTAGGAGAGGCTTGAGACTCCCATACACAACAAGCGGAGGTACGTAACCAATTATTGTGGCCCTCAGCTTCAACGCATAAAGCGACTATGCTGTTCGACACCAACCTGGCCAAGACACCCATAGAATAACCCCTGCAAAGTACCCCCTCGATATCCTAGGTAAGGCCACTAAGGTCACATCAATATAATCAATGCTCAGGCAGACAGTCGCAGGCAGGATTGACCGCATGGGTAGGGTAGCAAAGCCTGAAACTCTTGAAAGAGCCCCCAGATACGAATACAATCCTGGAAATATCTCCGGTGCTACTTAGTTATGACTAGGGGTCATCCCAATCAATAACCGCTCACACTGCCTCATGCTTAACTCCCTTTTGAGAGGAGGATCCTGAGAAACACTGGTTATATCAAGGATTTCACACACTCACCTAGATAGACACATACATGTTGTTGTTTAGTGATCTTGGAGAATTGACTTACAATGAACTATTCCAAGACCCTAAAACCTAAGCTTGTTGGTGCACCCTAGAAAAGAAAAGAGTGTAGTTCATTTTAATTTAGTGTTGATTTTAGTTGGCTTTATTACTCAAAAATGGGATATGATCGTGCAACTAATGGTGTTATGACGCAACATGAAGTAAAATGCACACCTAACAATCAATGCAAATGCATTGTGTCCATGAAAACAGGGTATGCTACTACGTGAAATGCACAATTTTTCTTCAAATGATGAATGCAAATTTTCCTATATGAAGTCCTAACTAGTAATCCAAAGCAAATCTAGTGCAAGTACAATGCAAAGTGAAAAATGCAATGCATGATGATAAGCAAATGTTTTTGGATTTTTTGAAAATAAAAGAGATGTAAAAAGCAAAAGAATGATTCTACGACCCCTAGACTCTGCAAGCACACCCAAACAGCACTCAAGCAAAGCACTAAGTTAAAAGAACTCTAATGCACTAATCTCAAACAAAAAATCAAAAATTCCATGACAAGAACCTTCTTAAAAAAGAAAAATTTAGCCTAAAAAAAACGTTTCTAGTCAGAAACAGAGGTATAAACAGACTCAAGCAGTGCCAAAGGAGACTCAGCAAATATCAGAATTCACCCAGCAACCAATTATCTTCCACCAAAAGGCAAAACCAAGGGCATACACGACTGTTCGCAGTAAACCCGCATGTATACGCGACTGTAAGTCAAAAACTCGCGTACAGGAAGAAAGGTGCATAAAATCAAGGCAAACAAACAGGCTGAGACAAAATTCACACCAATCAAACTCTACCAGGCATACATGCCCCCATACCCGACATAGAAACAAGAGAGAAAGAGCAATTCAAATACATTGAATGCCGAGAAAACAACCCCCAAAGGACAACTACTAGGAACTCCCCAGTGGAGTCGCCAATTCTATTACAGAGAGAAATTCCTATGGCTTGGGGTACCACAACAAACAGCTTGACTCTAGAAATCAATCCTTTCCAATATGCAATAGAAATTAAATGTATAACACTAAAGGATTAGACCTCGTACCTTATTCCTGACGGTTGTAGTAGATCCCCGTTGAGCTTTCCAACTTCAGCTTGAATTGATAGATTACTTCCTCAACAACAAGTAAACAATACAAGCATTCTATATATCATGGTGTTAGATCTATTCTAGCATATATAATTAATAATGTATAAGCATTTGACATATTCCCATGGATAAAATATTCATTCAAACACACATTATTGGACAGGAAAAGATATTTCTATTAATATAAATAAGAGATTACAACATACAACCTCTGATGGCATGTTTGCGAACCGGAGAAACTGAATCCCCCACTTGGGCCTCCACCACTTCAATCCTCCATCCCTCGATAGCAAGCTCACAAGCAAAAGGCAAGCTTGGGAAGAACACAAAAGTGCTCCAAGGGACAAAGGGATGCAGACTCAAGCATAAGTTCCGACAACAATGGACTATAGTTTCTTTGCTCTCAATTCTGTCTTATGCCTTCAATGTACCAAGGGGTTCCTTATATATATTTTCAAAGGGGTAATGAAAGGTCGAATCTGAGTAATATGAAGGCATAGGGAAGGCCAGGAGTCAAATGAGTCAGATCCATGTCAAGGAAAACTCCAAAAGGATTTGGATTATGCACACATCCTGATGTACACGATTTTTGTGGTCAAACCCGCGTATATATGTGCTTATAGGTTTAAAAGTCACGTGTATCATTTTTCATATGTTTTTAGGGATGATCAAGGAAACATCAAAGGAAAAAAAGTGGTCCATAGGGTCTAGGGAGTCTGCAGCAGGACAGGGGAAGGCCATACAAAATGTGATTCACCTGGAGTGGTGAAATCCGCTATAACACATACCTATAGGTTATGGTTTAGATTGCCACATAATATGATCAGTTCAGATAAGCCTCCGTGAGGGATTTCTTCTATAAGGCTCTCAAAATCTCTCTTTTTTCCATTTTGTGAGCACCAACGCTCCTTGTGTACTAGCAGCAGATGTCAGGAATGGTTGAGGCTCCTTTCCCAAAGGAAAGGAGTGTCAGCGATGCCTTCTGTCTACTAGAAACAAATTCAATCCTTGGATGATGCCTTATTTCAAGAGGAAAGGTGCGCCAAATCTTCTAGTAATGTACTTTTAGCATGGAAAAATTTCTCCAAACAATATTTTGGCATATAAAGTCTAGGGATATAGGGAAAGTGATAATATTTTCGTGTAACAACTACAATAGAGATAAGATGTCCTAGCACAATCCCTTCTCTCATCAACATATGGCACTTTTTTGTACTTAATGAAATATTTACCCGGCTATAACATTTAAGTACTTTTTCAAGATTTGACAGAGCTAAGTCCTCAAAAGTAGCATCCTATGGCATAAAATCATCCATAAAATTTTTGACATTGTCATTAACCAAATATGAAAAAATTCCCAAAACTACCCTCTGAAAGATAGTAGGTGCATTACACAATGCAAAAGGAAGGACTCTATTTGAAAATGTGCCCCACGGGTAGGTTAAAGTAGTTTTGCCTAGATCTTGAGGTGCTATTTGAATTTGGTTATAACCATTGAAACCATCCAAAAAAGAAAAGAAAAAATTCCCCAGAGGGTGTTGAGTACTTGATCAATGAAGGGCAATGGAAAGTGGTCTTTTTGTGTGGATTTATTTAATTCTTTGTAATCTACACAAATATGTCACTTGCCATTTTTTTTGGAATGACAAGGAGTGACGCCCATTCATTGTTGAATATAGGATAAATAAAATTGAAATCCAATAGTTTCTTGATTTCCTCCTTGAAAATATCTCATAATGCAAGGTTCATCCTTCACTGGGGTTTCCTACTTGGAATATAGTCTTTTTTATATAAATGTGATGGGAACAAAGATCTAGGTGTATACCCTTCATATCTATATAATGCCATGAAAAATATGTATTTTCATATCTTAGAACTTGGAGAAATTGATAATTTTTTCAATGGTGAAAAATTTGGGTTTATATTTAAAGATTTTCTAGGATTAATTTCAATATGAATACTCCCATGGACTACTGTAGTTGGAATTCATTATTCATCTTCAAGTTCATGTTCAAGATTATCTTCTGTGTTGTCATTTATTATATTTTATAGTAATTGATTTGCAGGGTGGGAAATAGAGGGAGGGTTTCCGATGAAACTAGATCTAACATTGTTCTCTGTTTCATTCTCAAAATTTAGATCTTTACCAATGGTGAGGACATGCTGGATATCTTCGTTTTCTATCTCAAAATTATCCCATATGGTCTCTTCACTAGTTGCACTAGCCTTTGCTAGAGGATAGAGGGTCAATTGTTTTCTTGAAGTCTCCAAGGGAAATAGTGATGTTTCCCATTCTATAGCCGATATAAGAATATACTATAGATAACCACAGTCTTCCCAAAATTATGGGATGACCTTGCAATCAATATTATGTCTGCAGAACAAGAAAATCAGCTGGGTATTCCCAGGAATCTACTAAAATACTAACATACTCTATTATCCCTTCTGGTTTAATGGTTGATCTATTTTCTAGCTCCAAAAAAGTAAGTGTTGGTCTCAAATGTGCAAGGTATTGTGTCTCCCAAGCCTCTTTTGTAATAATATTAATAGTTGCACCGAGGTCTACTAATGTATTAGGGAATTGTTTTCTTTGGATTTGAATCATAACTCTTGGATTGCAAGGATACTCATACTTAATAGGTGTAGTATTTCCTTAAATTAGGCAAGAAAACTTTCCTAAAGCATGAATAGTAGTAGGATACTTGGGTTTCCTACCTAGCATCTTAAGGCACAACTCCCTCATTGTCTTAACATAAATCGGTACATCCCAGATTGCATCTAGCGAAGGTATTTTAACATATATATTATGGAGTTATCCTAAAAGGTTGAACTCATATTGTTGAGGTACCCTTGTTAATGCCAGTCTCTCTAGGTATGGGAGAGCAACAACCTGGGATTGAATTGGACTAGTAACAAGTGATGTTACTGGAAGAGTTACAACTCGATTGAGATCCATGTCCTCTCCTAGATAATGATTTGTGTTAGGAGATAAAGGTTCTTCCTTAGAAATTATTGGTAAATTTTGGGATTGGATAATACTTCCATACCTTAAATGAGTTCCATTGTATCCCAAAGGGCCAATGGTATAGGATGGATAGGCAGGCATTTAAATTTTTTGAACCACCTTATTATTCGGGTTAGGCTTTGGTTGTGCAGGAAGTTGGGGCCGGATTACATGGGTATTAATTTGATTGTTCACAAGCATATTCATTGGGAACTACAAATGGGGTTTAGCATGGGGTGGGTCTGGTAATTATTGATGTGGTTGAGGTTGCAATCCATGATATTGTTGTAGAGGAAAGGGAGGGTTTTGCAAGTTTTGAGACCAAGCTGAATTTTGAACCGGTTATGGCAACCATGATACCCAAGGAGAAGGAAATTGAGAATGTTGTGGATTTTTCCAAGGCTTAGCATGAAACTGTGGTTGTTGAGATGCAAGTTGAAATTTTAAATTTGAATACATATATTGATATTTCCAATTATTAAAGAGAAATGGATCTTGGTTCATACCTAGAGGTTGATTTTTCCATGGATTATTATATCCCAAAAAATATGTAGGGTCAATTTACTCATTAACACTCCTGCATGCCACTTTTAGTCCTGGAAATAAAGGACATGATTTCATCGGATGTTCCATGTCACATACTACACATAATTCCACAACCTTTTGTGGACATTCCTTCACTCGGTCTGTCTTTCTACATCATGGGTGGAAAACAACTAATGCTTTATATTCCTCAAATTGTCTACGTTTTGTTTGAAATACATCAAGATAAGAAGAAAATGTCCCAAGGATATCTATTTTTAAATCCTCCATTAGGGTCTCTATTTTTGTTCGGGTCACCCTACTATTAGCTGACTTGGCCACCCTTGTAGAAAGATCTCTAACTCTTGTCGTGTTTTTAGAAGAACCTCTAGATAATCTCCTACACCAATCACAAATGGTCTCATAGATTAATTTAGAAATATCTCCCTTTCCCATCACATTTAGCATGTCAATCCACTCATTCCGCTTACATTGGATCAAAATTGTCTTCAAGACTTCGTTTCCCAACGTAGAATGTGGAGATATTTGTAGGTTGTATTAGAAACGTTCTATGTAGTCCTCCAAATTATCATCTTTCTTTTGAGTCATCTTAAAAATTTCTTCTCCAAGGTCTCAACATCTGGAATACTCTTTATACTTTGTGAGAAAGGAATATTTCATTTCATCCCATGTTGTTATAGATCCACTACCCAATCCCATGAACCATCTTAAGGATTCCCCCTCAAGGGTGGTAGGGAATAATTTGAGTTTTTGTGATTCAATAGTGTAATTGTAGCTACTGAACAATACATCAAAATCGAACAGGGAGGTGTTGCTTCCTTTCACACACCTGGGTCACGTGGCAGAAATATTCAAGCCACTCGGTGTGTCCTTGGGGGAAAGTCTCGAGTCAAGGCTATCACCTTGTTCTTGACTCCTCTGTTTAGGCTCAACTCCTAATGAAGCCAAGGGGGGTAGACCCTATTAAGTTACTAAGGAGAATTACTTAGTGTTGTGATGTTTAAACTTACTGAGTTATTTAGAAGTTTACAATCTAACTATAGATAATCAAAGATGGCAAGATGTAAAAGATGAACACACGAAAGTACAATACTGAGACACAATATATATATAAAGCAAGAAATTAACCAGTGCCTTAGAATGAAGTCAAAAATATAATCAATATGCTTGCATGTGCTTGGAGTGAATGTTTTGTGATTGCATCTTGGTATGTTTTAAGTTAAATGTGAAGTATGAGTTGATTAAATTAGGCAAAGGGGGTACTCCAGATATACCCGAGAGTACTTGGAGTATGTACAAAACTAAACCTTCACGGCTACCCGCAAGGAATATGTGGGATGAAATGGAGTCTCTGGGGCTATTGTTTGTAACGCACCCATTAGGGTGTGACAAATATTGGCACCCCGAGGTCACTTTTCAGAAGTTCCTGCTTCCTTTGGGTATTTTTCCACCGTAGAGGTTTGATCTAGGTGTTGGATTTTCACCTGATGGTTTGTCAATTGGGAGAGTGAGTCCTAATTATGCTATTCACCCAAGTGCTTTTGATACAGCTTGACTGATAGGATGAACCGCAGCCAAGTGCAGAGCATACACACTGGAGTCTTGTAAATTTTAATAAGTTTTAAATTGGATGTTCTTGTTTAAAAGAAAAATCCTCCAAGAACCTCTTTCGATCCAAGTGGATCTCAATCAGGGAATCAAGGAGGGGTTAATTTTATAATTGCTGAAAAATAAATGATGAAAAATAAAACCAATACACAATTCTGGCTTTCTAATTAGTCCTACCACGAATCTCTTTCCCCTTTCGGGTCACTCGGGAAATCGTGGGGTAAGTATTATGATTACTTTGAGAAAAGACAAAAAGTGGAATATGAAATTAATAATAAAATCAAGTATACTATCCTACAAATTATAGCAATGCTATTTTAAAAAATAAATAAGCAGAAAGCGACGAAAAGGACACTGACGCAAATCCCCCCAGGGGGGATGGGGAATGGGATCGAAAGAGCCTATTCCAAAAATGATTTTATTTATTCTTGGTTACAGAATCAGCACACTGAAATTATCAGAAACTTCTTGGTCCTTATATAGGCTGAAACCAAGATTTTACAACTTTGGAAAAATTTTAAGTTTTTAATGAAAAGGGAGACCCCTGGGGGGATTTGAATGCTCCTGAGACCACTTCGGACAGCAGCTTCCTTTACTTTATGTCAGACATGCTAAAGGAAAGAGAGCATATTAAAATAACATATTCCCAAAATCACTTTAAGAGTACCTTTGGATCAGCCTATCTTATCTCACAAAAAATGAAGTTAAAACTAGCTAAACAGGCAGAAAAGGAACCAAGGAAAGCAAGATTTCCTTGGGATCTTGGCTTTCTGTTTGTGCAGCCAACAAATATGCACTGATATTTCATAATATTGAATTTTATAACAGTGAAAGGAAATCTAATGCATGCGATCTACAAGCTTCCTTTAAATTTTCATGCAAAAAAGACGATTTCCCTACAGCTAGATCTAGGATGCTTATGAAACTTTTTTAAGTGCAAGATATAGGATATGAGCTATGAAATATCATATCTATGTATATTTTACTTTGATGAAACAGATCCAAATGAAATCACAGCTATGAACTGAAAAAGTAACCGGGTAAAGTGTTGATTTTGAGGGAGGAGGAAGAGGAGAAAAGTGATGTTTTCCTTGAAGATCCACAGTGGAGCTTTTAGGTGGGATGTAGAGGGACTATGTCTTCTGGAAGGTTTTTAAGAGAATTAAGAAACAAACTAGATCAGCATCCTCTCCAAATTATGAACCTGTAACTCAACTAAAATCAAATAACTTGCCAAGAAACTTGTGAGATCCGATTAGTACATACAAAGAGATTCAAGATAACATGCATATAAGCTTATAGGACATGCTAAATCTAGATCTCTAAACATGAATCAAAGGAGAGTGACAGTCAATAAAATTATTGAACAACACCTTTCCTATCAAGATTGTAATAAGCTAATTACCAATCTTAACCACAGATCTACAAGAAATTAGCAAAAAATGACCACAGTTACAGGTTACCTCGGTAAAACAATGGAAATAATCATCCACACATGTAATGGTACCACACCATATTGCCTCCAAAGATTTTCTTTATTTCAAATGAAGAATTACAACAATACAATAGCAGCAGCACCTCAATCCCAGTTCTAACTTCCTTTGAAGAGGAGGCTGTGCCTGGATATATACAAAACACAGGCCATCCAGCCTAGGTGGGGGGTGCACAATTCCTCATGGAATCAAGTGAAATCAACTGATGGAGAGTTCATCAATGCCCAATCTATGTTTAATTGAGCCAGATCTGAGTCTCACTGAGTACAACTTTCAATCGGAGAGCTGGTCTGACTGACACCTCAACCTGTTAACTGAAGCATCCACCAAAAATCATCCAAATGAGCCAAAACGTGTTGAGGAGAGAGGGAGGGAAAAATTCCCCATAAAGGATGCTCAAGATCAACTCTAGATATGATTTGATCACCTCCTTCAGTCAAGGATTTGTCAGATCCAGTCAATCTGCTTCAGATTTGACTGATTTCAATCAAATCAGCTGAGAATCCACTAATTTATGATTTTGGATTTGCTCCATTATTCATCAATTTATTAATTAAAATAATCAATAATTGATTTTTGGGGCTTTTTGACCTGAGTGATGGAAAATCACTCAAAACCTAGGAAATAGTGGGTCCATGGGTTTACATGGTGCTCTTAGCATGAAAATGAGCACCTACATGACTGAAACCGATTATTTGGCCCACTTTTATTACAAAATCAATTTTTCGAATTAAACTATTAAAAAAAATAGCCTAAGTTTTGGAAAAATTAAATTTTAATAAAAAACAATGAAAAAACTAAAAAATTGAAAAATTGAAAAACACCTAGGGGGACTTAGACATGTTCATATGACTCAAAAATGATGTCTAGCATGCCTATATATTGACACATAGACTCTAATAACCTCAATAGGCCTAAATGCCAAGCCGACCACCCCAACTTTGGAGGTATGGAGTGAAAAACCCAGAAATTATCAGTCGTTTGTTCAACAACCAATAATAACCGAGGGAAAAAACACCCTGGGCTGATCGGATTGACAAATGAAGTCTAAGAGACCGAGTCTTTTATAGACACTATCATGCTAGAACATTTATTACAATTCCCCCATGGGGTATGAACATGTGATATAGTACAACAAGCACTTCCCAGAAGTACTTCCACAGGTCTTCTGAAGTCCGAACAAGTTTATCCTTGTCCGGTTCACCAGGCTCACTTGATAAAAAACCACTAAGTACAGCTTAGGTGGTAACAGGAGGCATATGGATACTCTGTGGTTATATCATGGAAATTTAGGAGGGAAGGAAACAAAATGGGTTTCATTGGTGCAACCCCCAGGATATCAACAATGGGGAATTCTATGGCAGTTCTAGTAGCATCCATCATTCTTAGTTTCGTATCCTCCCACAATTTCTAGTGTCCCTTAGGGATCCAAAAATCAATAGGGACACATTAAAAAATAAGATATTCCTTTGTATTTGGTATAGAGGCCTTAACAACACTTCCTTGATATAGGGAGAAAGTTCACGAATGGTTGACATATAATGTTCAATTATAATCCTCGTTGTTTTCTCGTTCCCTTCTAATGATTGGTGAGGTCCTAGTTCTATTGAGTGGGGGTCATTTCCTACTATTATAACAAGTGAGTACGATCCTTTTTATGGATTTGGATCCATAGTTTCTATTTTTTGCTATGAGATATCATGCAATTTACCCTCTTCAGTTGTAGCTAGATTTTGTTGCGAGTAGTGTTGATGACTAGGGCATTCATGAGATGCTACTTCAAATGTGTGGCATGATGCTTCCTCTAATTTTTCCTTTTAAATGATTTCCTGAATGTATGCTATCTCCATTGGTCCTTACATTCCCCTCTACTCGTAGTTTTATTAGTATAAGGTGGTCCTCCTATACCCCTAGGAGTTGTTCCTCTATTCATTCATTATGTGCTACTTTACTCATAAAAACATTTAATAAAAGAAAACTTCAATTCAGGTTATACAAGAGTCTAACATGGATGATCCCCACACAAATAATCAATGATAGATGCGTAGATTCTTACCTCCCATATTTATATCTCAATCCTCAGTAGAACCAAAGGTGATGCATGTAGGAAAATAAAACAACACAAGTTGTAAATTCAAACCTTTGTGACCTCCCTGGCAACGACGCCAAAGTGTTGGTGCCAATTACATTCTTTTAATAAAAACAAGCCAACATGCTCATTAATTATCAATCTAGGAACATAAAACTTTCAAGGATACATGCACAATATATGTAAATACAAGTTATTCCTTAATACTTTGAAAATATCGAAATGCAATGAGGAAGTAACAACATTCACTATTTATTCCATGACCATGCTTCATTTATCATGTCTACACAAGATCATGAATAGTAAAATTAAGAAGATAAACATACGCACAAAACCACCTTAAGTATTCAAATTATAAATAAAAACAACATGATATTAAAAGAATCTGTACCTTGGGTCTAGCACTCAAATTATGGGTAAAATAATATAAACACATATTTCATTAAATTTGGAAATATTCTATTACAAGGACTTCATCCACATTGAGTTTTTTTATAAATCTCTAAATACATATTCTATTAAATCTAGAAAAATCAACTCAAAGAACTATTCCATTAAATCTGGAATAATTAATCCAATGAAGTATTTTCTCAATTAATATTTTTTATTTATTTCAAGTAAAACTTTAGTATTCAACCATTCAAAAGGAAATATTACATCTCAAATAGAACTAGTCTGGGAAATATTACATCTCAATTAGAACTAGATGGGTTGGACATAAATCCTGATGAGTCTATGAATATTAATAATTTTGTAGATGTTAAAATCTTTGAGACAATGAGATATATTATGTGGGAATAATCCAAATTGAATGAAATTGCACACATAATTTTATACTATAATACTCTAAGACATGCTCTATACTATATTTGAGGTGACCGAAGTACTAAACAGATTTATATTATAAAACACCATGTTTGATCATTGCTTTCATGAAGAGGAGAAAATGACAAGAATTTTGAATATATTGAATTAGAGATAGATGTTGAAACACATTTTTAATGAATTTTAGTCAAACTTTGTATGTCCTCGTGTTCTTTGATTACTAATGATTCAAAGTAACTACAAATAAGTTATTTAAGATATTGACTTTCAAGATTAAGTGTGTATCCAAAGTCGCTCATCTATGACAAATGATTCTTCCATTTACCATGATTAATCGAGGAAACTATTTCTTCAATTATAATTTTATCATTACTTATTCTAAAACTTTAGTAGTCAAACATTCAAAAGAAAACATTGTCTCAATTAGAAGTAGAACATGGGTACTGGCCATAAATAATGATGTATGTATGAATATCCATAATTTATTAAATGTTAAGAACGGTGAGACATTGAGATATATTGAAAAGAAATAATCCAAAAAAATTGCAAAAAACTTAATTTTGACATGCTATGTTGCAAGAGGTTTTCTATCTAATATATTCGAGGAAACCAAAAAAAATGAAGTCATTCATGTATGACCCATATTCTCCCAAATTTAGCATGAATATTCTACTTAACATGGATTATCATGAAATTCTAAA
>LPNX010397451.1:0-16583 GCA_001517045.1 Pseudotsuga menziesii | reverse complement strand
TCAATTCCTTTGTTCTTATAGTTCCCTATAATCGACAATCAAAATTGTTATGCAATATGGCAAATAAATAGATTTTAAAAATAACAAGATGAATAGCAAAAACAATTATATACCTGGTAAAATAATTTCATTCCCTTCTATTTCCACATCCAAATTTGTTTCTTTGTTGTTCAAATTTACTTGATTATTTATTTGTTTCCCATTTTCATCATTTTCTGTTTTACAATCTCAATCATTAGTCATTGCAGTAAAAAAACTTGCGAATTAAGAATTATAAACAAAATATAATCCAAATCAATATAATAAAAACATCTAAGGAAGTGTAGTACCGAAATTTTCCAAGGAGTTCATCAAGTTTGGGTTTAATAGTTGAAAAGATAATATTAAATAAAAACAAGAGAAACAATCAAACAAATTACGTACCTGGTATGATATATTCTTCTCTTTTGGCTTCAATTTCCAAACCTTTTTCAATATTATCCACATTATCTTGATGGTTGTTTTGTATACCGCTATTGACATTTTCTGCTTTACAATCCCCATCATTAGTCTATGTACTAAAGTAGGCAATTAAGACTTCTAAACAATGATAAAACCAAACAATTATAATGGAAACAACAAATTGTGGTACCTGAATCTTCCAAGATGTTGATGGATGTTGATCCTGACAGTTGAAAAGCTTTGTGAATTTTCAACATGGTTGTCCTTTGTGACTCTTTTTGTACAATGCATGCAATTCTTCTTTTATAGTTAAGACAAGCTTTGATTAAATTTGTCCCCGCATAAAGGAAAAAATTACATTCACTTCCATCTGTTGTTGGTGTTTTTCCAATAAATCTATCCAGAATTCAACATCTCTCTCACTTTGATCAAATATGTTTTTAAAAGTGTGAGAGTGTTCTGGAGCCTCACCTTTTTTAATTCTATGGTATAGAAATGTATAGTTAAAACTATATCATAACTAAACAAATTTTGTTTGTACCTATAAATGCCCTTAGTGATGTTATACTTGAACTTGGAGTTCTTTATGGCAATTTCCAAAGCTTGGTGGACATCTTTAAATGACCAAAGGTCTTCTAACAGAACTATAGTAAATTCTATCAACCCATTTTTGTCGATAAAAAATCGAAACAATTCAATATAATAAGCCATGTGGAATGATTCTTCTTTCAAAGCAAGTGCATCTAGAACAACAAGGTCGGTATATAGTACTGGCTCAACCAGAGAAGGGAAAGAGTGCAAAAGTGTTGAGAGAAGACTAGGGCCCCCAAACTGGCACCCAAATTCAAAGTTGTCATCTTGTTGAACATTTGTTGATCCACTTATTAATCTGTTGAGTACTTCACATGCTTGCTGAGAAAAGGACTATATTTTTGTTTCCCGCGATCCTTTTACATAAGTAGACCCTTCAACAGTTGTACAGAAATTGGCAAATATGATATCATTTATTTCATAATGCTCAAGAATGCTGGATGTGGTTAAAGCCTTATCATTCAATTTTTTATCATGACTTTGACAGTATTCAACCATTGCATCCAAGATTGTTCTTTTTTTTTTTCAATTTAGAACAATAATCTTTTAACTTTATGGCATCAGTTGGATGGTTCGATGGAATAGAAAACCAAACAGTTCCATCCAATATCTTATCTGCTACAGAGCCAATTTCTTCAATGGTTAATCCCTGAAGGGGGCGAAAAGAAGTAGCTGTCAAAGTATTTAGATGATTTATCTTGTACTTTTGAGAACCAGGTTGGCTCGGAGAACAGTCCAATGTACCTAATTGCTAACAATTAAAAACAGTGTCCCATTTATCCCAAACAGGTTGATCAAGATATAAAAGAATTTTTTTATCAGCAAAATTTGGAAGTGGACAATCAAAGAAGGAGCACAACATTTCATCGTCAACCTGTTAAAAATAACAAACATAAACTAATAAGAATTCAATGTATATATGAAAATATGAATAATATTTTGAAATTAAATAAGTCAATATATAATAATAAAAATCCATTATTAAAATAGTTTAGGTGCAAAAATAATTAAAATTACATACCTTGTCATCCGATGTCTTAGAATTTCCAATCCTCCTTTTCTTTAATTTGTTATTAGCAATTAAGAACTGTCGTGCAGAGCACACACAATCAATGAAAGGAGTTTTGAAGAAGACATTATTTGCAGAATTTAATTGACAACAAATGCAAATCACAACACTGGGATCAACTGATGGATCCAAGAATCGAGTAGAACGTTCTTTATACTTTTTTTTTTCCTCCGCAGATACACTATACTTGGGATTTGTTATAATTTATTTGGCGGCTTGAATGGTATGTTGTCCATAAACTATCCAAAAGTTGACATTTATAGCTTTTATATCTGCCTCATTTACAATTTTCACATGGTTTACTAGTGGATCAGGCTCATTTTTATCAAACGGAATCAAGAGAGCATCGGGCAATGATGTTTGAATTTTTTCTAAAAAAGATTTCACCAACACCTGAACATTTGCATCATCTCGTGATCTCATTTTAAACACTTTTGGTGCTTCTATGCATCTTTGAACATCCACCTTTATGTTGAAGGAGCTTGAAAATAGATAACATTCCTTGAAGGATTCATGAATTTCATCACAATTATCTGCAAGTTTCACTGTTTCAGTTTCCATTTTCTTAGTTTTTTTAAATTCTGTAGTAGGTGTGAAACCACTTGATGCAATGATTTCTTCCAAATATTTTAAATATATTCTCCTTAAAGCATGAATATGAGCATCAAGTCTATCTTCTAGTATTTTATGACGTAATTTACCTCTTTGATGCAAATAAAGAAGCACAGATGATGTTTTCATCTTTTTGACATTGCGATATTTTAGAACTTTTGTGATACGTTCTAAAAGATCTATGCAACTCTTTAACCCCGATTTATTGAAGCTTTCATAACTATTCAACTTAAACATTGACTCTTTCATTGTGTTTGGCGGATCTTTACTTGAAGCTTCAATTAAATCTGGTCTAAATTTTGTGTACTCCACTGTACAAGAGACTAATTTTACTTCTTGTCCATTGATAGCCTCCACTTGAAAGACAATGTCAGTCTCACCATAAGCATAACAATTAACAACTATCCCTAATATAATTGGATCTTTTTCACCTATGGATCCAAACAGACACATATCAGGGAACATATTTGGAGGACATTCTATCTGAACATACCAATCTCCCACAAACTCATATTCATTGGATGTATTATACTTTCTAATCATTTGAAAAGTAGAAGTAGAAATTGGTGCATTCATAATATTTTGACTTGAATGAAGTCTTTCTCGTTGCATGATTGATGGATGTAGCATTTCACTTGCTTTTGAACTGAGCAATTCTGAAAATGAGAATAAGAAATTATTAGCATAAATCAAAATGAAATTATAATTATAAATATCGTCATTTAATATTATATTAAAATTTGAAAATATCATATAGTCTAACAATACTAAATTAGAATAAATAAGATATAAAAATACCAACTTGAGTAGGCTTTGATTGTGTACCACTTGCTTTTCGTTTTTTCTTAGATGCTTTAATTGTAGTTTCATTTGCATCAGATTCAATAGTATCTGGAAACAATAGTAGAAAAAATTGTTTGCAATGGTTAAAGAAAACATGAAATATCAAACATTAATAATCTACCATATAATACATCATTTTAATTCACATGCAGAAGAATAAAGAATTTTTCATTCACATGCAGAAGAACAAGGAAGTTTATGTGCTATGGAAGTTTACTACCCACATAATGATATATCAAAGTTCATCTAGTGTGAAATTGCATACTAGAATATAGTATAATTATTTGTAAATAACTACATTTGAAAATGCCATACCAACTGTTGGAGACTTTTGTAGTGTCATATTTGTATTCTTTCTTTTCCTTGATGATTTCTTTGAAATTTCATTCGCATCATGGTTTTTAGCATCTGAAAACATTTGTAGAAAATATTACGGTAGTTTCGAAAACAATTAAAAGCATCAATTAAAGAGTAATAGGAAAACATATTTTATAACATCTCAATTCATACATATGAAGAAGATAAAGAACTCTAACCTTTTGAAGTCGCTTCTTTTGCAATTTTACTCGCATCAAACTCCATTGTTTCTGGAAAAAAAATGAGAAAAACTATTACCACAATTTCAAATTATTGAAAAAAACATGAATTCAAAAATATTATAAATGCATGCATCATTCTATTTGTAAGTATATGTACAAAAACAATTGTGGGGGTCATTATAATAGCTAATCATGATGATCATTAAATGGCTCATGATAATAGCTAATCATAGTGTTAGCTTACATAATGTAATTTTTCATCCAACATAACCACGTTATGATCAAATACATTGCACCATTATGGAAATTTATTTCGAGTTAGTTTACCTTATAAGAAAATTGCATCGTGAATGAAAGTTAATATGTGTTAGCTTTCTTATGGTAGTTTTCCATCTAGCACAACCACATTGTCATCAAATAAGAGATTCTATCTCAGCATACATGTCAATTTGTTAAAGCAAAATCTAACTCCATGATATTTACTTTCACTCATCGTGCCAAGTTGTTAGAGCGAAAGCTAACTCCATGACCATGACAAAAATTAAGTTGGAGTTAGCTTTCGCTCTAACAACTTGGCATGATGAGTGAAAGAAAATGTGTATTATTTTTCAAGAGGTAGTTTCTATTTAACACAACCACAATGTCATCAATCACATTGCATCATGATGGATATCTAGATGGAGTTAGTTTTCATTCTTCAAACAATACACAATGTGTGTTAGGTTTCATAGGGTAGTTTTCCAGCTAGCACAACCACGTTGTCATCAATCACATTGCACCATGATGGAAATCTAGCTGGAGTTAGCTTTCATTCTTAAACCATTGCACAATAAGTGAAAGTTAATGTGTGTTATCTTTCATAAGGTAGTTTTCCATATAACACAACCACATTGTCATCAGTCACATTGCACCATGATGAAAATCTAGCTGGAGTTAGGTTTCATTCCTAAAAAATTGCATGGTGAGTGAAAGCTAATGTGTGTTAGTTTTCATAATGTATTTTTTCATCTAAAACAGGCACATTTTCATCAAATACATTACACCATGATGCAAATCTAGCTAGAGTCAGTTTTCCTTATAACAACATGGCACGATGAGTAAAAGCCATGTGTATTAACTCATTACACCATGATGAAAATCTAGCCGAAGTTAGTTTTCCTTTTAACTACATGGCACGATAAGTGAAAGTTAATGTCTGTTACCTTCGTAAGGTAGTTTTCTATATAAGAAGATGGCACAATGAGTAAAAGCTTATGTGTGTTGGCTCATTTCACCATTATGAAAATCTAGCTGGGGTTAGCTATCCTTTTAACTACATGGCACGATGAGTAAAAGATTATGTGTGTTAGATCATTGCACCATGATGGAAATCTAGCTGGAGTCAGTTTCCTACTAACATGGAATTATCAGTGAAAGCTAATGTGAGTTAGCTTTTGTAAGATAGTTTTCCATTTAAAAAAGCCACATCGTCATCAATCACATTGCACCGTGATGGAAATCTAGTTGGAGTTAGCTTTAATATTTAAATCATTGCATTGTGAGTGAAATCTAATGTGCGTTAGCTTTCATAAGGTAGTTTTCCATCTAAAAAAACCACATCATCATCAATCACATTGCACCGTGATGAACATCTAGCTAGAGTTAGATTTCATCCTTAAATCATTGCACGGTAAGTGACATCTAATGTGTGTTAGTATTCATAATGTAGTTTTACATCTGGCACAACCATATTGTCATCAATCACAATGCACCATGATGAAAATCCAGCTTGAGTTAGCTTTCGTTCTTAAAACATTGCACAATGAGTAAAACTAATGTATGCTAGCTTTCATAGGGTAGTTTTCCATCTAACACGGCCACACTGTTATCAAATACATTACACCGTGATGGAAATCTAGCTTGAGTTAGCTTTCCTTCTAACAACATGGAACTATAAGGGAAAGCTTATGTGTGTTAGCTCATTACACCATGATGGAAATCTAGCTGGAGTTAGCTTTAATATTTAAATCATTGCACTGTGAGTGAAATCTAATGTGTGTAAGCCTTCATCGGGTATTTTTCCATCTAGCACAACCACATTGTCATCAATCACAATGTACCATGATAGAAATCTAGCTGGAGTTAACTTTTCTTCTAACTACATGGGACAATGAGTGAAATCTAATGTGCGTTAGCTTTCATAAGGTAGTTTTCCATCTAACACAACCACATCATCATCGATCACATTGCATCATGATAAAAATCTAGCTAGAGTTAGATTTCATCCCTAAATCATTGCACGGTAAGTGACATCTAATGTGTGTTAGTATTCATAATGTAGTTTTACATCTGGCACAACCATATTGTCATCAATCACAATGCACCATGATGAAAATCCAGCTTGAGTTAGCTTTCATTCTTAAAACATTGCACAATGAGTAAAACTAATGTATGCTAGCTTTCATAGGGTAGTTTTCCATCTAACACGGCCACATTGTTATTGAATACATTACACCGTGATGGAAATCTAGCTTGAGTTAGCTTTCCTTCTAACAACATGGCACTATAAGGGAAAGCTTATGTGTGTTATCTCATTACACCATGATGGAAATCTAGATGGAGTTAGCTTTTATTTTAACAACATGGCACGATTGGTGAAAACTAATGTGTGTCCACTTTCATAAGGGAGTTTTCTATGTAATAAAACCACATTATCATCAAGGACATTGCTTCGTTTTGGAAATCTAGCTGGAGTTAGATTTCCAAAAAAACCACATCATCATCAATCACATTGCACCGTGATGGAAATCTAGCTGGAGTTAGCTTTAATATTTAAATCATTGCACGGTGAGTGAAATCTAATGTGTGTAAGCCTTCATCGGGTATTTTTCCATCTAGCACGACCACATTGTCATCAATCACAATGTACCATGATGAAAATGTAGCTGGAATTAAATTTTCTTCTAACTACATGGGACAATGAGTGAAATCTAATGTGCGCTAGCTTTCATAAGGTAGTTTTCCATCTAACACAACCACATCGTCATTGATCACATTGCACCGTGATGGAAATCTAGCTAGAGTTAGATTTCGTCCTTACATCATTGCACGATAAGTGATATCTAATGTATGTTAGTATTCATAATGTTGTTTTACATCTGGCACAACCATATTGTCATCAATCACAATGCAACATGATGAAAATTTAGCTTGAGTTAGCTTTCTTTCTTAAAACATTGCACAATGAGTAAAACTAATGTATGTTAGCTTTCATAAGGTAGTTTTCCATATAACACGGCCACATTGTTATGAAATACATTACACTGTGATGGAAATCTAGCTTGAGTTAGCTTTCCTTCTAACAACATGGCACTATAAGGGAAAGCTTATGTGTGTTAGCTCATTACACCATGATGAAAATCTAGCTGGATTTAACTTTTATTTTAACAACATGGCACGATTAGTGAAACCTAATGTGTGTTCACTTTCATAAGGGAGTTTTCTATGTAATAAAACCACATTGTCATCAAGGACATTGCGTCGTTTTGGAAATCTAGCTGGAGTTAGATTTCCAAAAAAACCACATCATCATCAATCACATTGCACCGTGATGAAAATCATTGCATGGTGAGTGAAATCTAATGTGTGTAAGCCTTCATCGGGTATTTTTCCATCTAGCACAACCACATTGTCATCAATCACAATGTACCATGATGAAAATCTAGCTGGAGTTAACTTTTCTTCTAACTACATGGGACAATGAGTGAAATCCAATGTGCATTAGCTTTCATAAGGCAGTTTTCCATCTAACACAACCACATCGTCATCGATCACATTGCACCATGATGGAAATCTAGCTAGAGTTATATTTCGTCCTTGAATCATTGCATGTTAAGTAACATCTAATGTATGTTAGTATTCATAATGTTGTTTTACATCTGGCACAACCATATTGTTATCAATCACAATGCACTATGATGAAAATCTAGCTTGAGTAAGATTTCGTTCTTAAAACATTGCACAATGAGTAAAACTAATGTATGCTAGCTTTCATAAGGTAGTTTTCCATCTAACACGGCCACATTGTTATGAAATACATTACACCGTGATGGAAATCTAGCTTGAGTTAGCTTTCCTTCTAACAACACGGCACTATAAGGGAAAGCTTATGTGTGTTAGCTCATTACACCATGATGAAAATCTAGCTGGAGTTAGCTTTTACTTTAACAACATGGCACGATTAGTGAGACCTAATGTGTGTTCGCTTTCATAAGGGAGTTTTCTATGTAATAAAACCACATTGTCATCAAGGACATTGCATCGTTTTGGAAATCTAGCTGGAATTAGATTTCATCATTAAATAGTTGCATGGTGAGGGAAATCTAATGTGTAAGCTTTCATAGTGTAGTTTTTAATCTAGCACAACCACATTGTCATCAATCACAATGCACCATGATGGAAATCTAGCTAGAGTTAACTTTTGTTCTTAAAACATTGCACGCTGAGTAAACCTAATGTCTGTTGGCTTTTATAAGGTAGTTTTCATCTAACACAACCACATTGTCATCAAATACGGTACACCATGATGAAAATCTAGCTAGAGTTAGCTTTCCTTCTAACAACATGGCACTATAAGGGAAAGCTTATGTGTGTTAGCTCATTACACCATGATAGAAATCTAGTTGGAGTTAGTTTTCATTTTAACAACAGGGCACAATGAGCTAGAATTATAATTGTTGTCTCTTATCTAGCAACCTCTGTTTTCCCATAACACATTGTTCAGGGAGTCATCCAATGCCTTAAAGGAATAGCAATTTTTAAAATTTAATTAGTAATCTCTTTTGGGAGCTTTTCTCTCATAGTCCTCCTATTTGTAGCATTTAATATCCAATATCAATTGTTTTCAGGTACCTTATTAGTGAGGGGGACTTGTTAAACAATTTTTAATCCTTGGTGATGGGCCAGTGTTTGAACCTGTGATAATATCATGAATTCAACGTACATGAGATCAAGTGTCCTTACCTGTATGTTACCCATCTGTTGGACTACCTTTCCAGTGTTGCAGCAATTGCTAGCTTCCTGAGACTCATGAAGAGTTGAAATTTGGTCCAAATGGCACAAAGCTGGATTCCCACACAGATACTGGGACTATTAAACTAACTTCTGACACTAATACTTTGTCAGGAATATATTCAACTTATAAACCTCCACAATCCGGTGTGCCTGTGGATTTCAATAGTCCTCACAAACTAAATTCCAACTCAGCAATACCAGCAGGATCATACGGCCACTCAATTAATTTACATCAGCATCCAAACACATCAGTTTTAGTGGTAGTTGTATCATTATCAAATGCTACTTCTGTGAGGTTTGATCTTGTGCATACATCTTCAGGTCAAAATTTTCCAACTATGGCACAGTCTTGTGGAACATTGGATATATCAAACCTTTCACTCGGGCTGAAGAAACTAGCCTCATTTCATTAGAGGCTCTGCAAATGAAATAGTAATGGTAGCAGGTCATTATTTTTAAGACCGATTTTGATTGTATGGGCACTATCTTGCTTGTTGGAGGTGTGCCTGCCAGTTCCTTAGAAGTGGTATTCTCCTTATCCTTCATTTTCTATCCTGACACGTACCCAAAACATGTCATGTGTTTTGGGACACATTAAAACTCATGTCCGACATTTTCCAGGTCATGTCACATGCCCAACCTGTTGGACACGGACACGGAGGCCTATATGGTCGTGTCATGTTTCATAGCTTTTTATGCATTTCGAATAAAATTGTATCTTGCTGGAGCCGACCAATCATCTTAGCTTTCTACCTCTAGAATTAAATGAAACACAATTGAAACCCTTGAAAGGAACCTAACTGACTCATATAAATTACTTAACAATAATGTCCTAAATTCAAATAATCTTTTTCAGTACCTTGTAGCCTGATTTGGAAAGAAAGAGACATGAAAAATAAAAGACGTGACCTGCAACTAGGATTTATGTATGTTGTGGTTTCCAAAATACCCATAATAGGGTGTTGTATTCATTTGGACATTTGTTTTGGCTCCTGTAGAATCTTTGTTTTGGATTTCAACAGTCCTCACAAACTAAATTCCAACTCAGCAATACCAGTAGGATCATATGGCCACTCAATTAATTCACATCAGCAGCCAAACAGGTCAATTTTAGTGGCATTTGTATCATCATCAAATGCTACTTCTGTGAGGTCTGATCTTGTGCATACATCTTCAGGTCAAAATTTGCCAACTATGGCACATTCTGGTGGAACATTGGATCTATCAAACCTTTTACTCGGGCTGAAGAAACTAGCCTCATTTCATTGGAGGCTCTGCAAATGAAATAGTAATGGTAGCAGGTCATTATTTTTAAGACTGATTTTGATTGTATGGTCATTATCTTGCTTGTTGGAGGTATGCCTGCCAGTGCCTTAGAAGTGGTATTCTCCTTATCTTTCATTTTCTATCCTGACACGTTCCCAAAACATGTCATGCATTTTAGGACACATTAAAACTCATGTTCGACATTTGTCAGGTCATGTCACATGCCCGACCCATTGGACACGGACATGGAGGCCTATATGGTTGTGTCATGTTTCATAGCTTTTTATGCATTTCGAATAAAATTGTATCTTGCTGGAGCTAACCAATCATCTTAGCTTTCTACCTCTAGAATTAAATGAAACACAATTGATCCCCTTGAAAGGAACCTAACTGACTCATATAAATTACTTAACAATAATGTCCTAAATTCAAATAATTTTTTTCAGTACCTTGTATCCTGAGTTGGAAAGAAAGAGACATGAAAAATAAAAGATGTGACCTGGAACTAGGATTTATGTATGTTGTGGTTTCCAGAATATCCATAACAATGTTATCGGAACCGGACCGGTCATCGAACCAGTGAAGCCCAAAATGTGAACCGGACCGGAACCGACAAAAAACCGGCTGACTAAAAAATACATAAAATATTCATATTTTGTAAAAAACATATATAAATTCATGTGCATACATATGAATCCAGACCATTAATACAAAAATATGCAAATTTTCTCATATATATAGAAAATATGGGTGCAAATATCCAAAATAGCACCTAGTGCAATACATGTTTGAGGTTCTGAACCAAAGTACATTAACAAAGAGGCTCCAAAGTACATCAACAAAGTTTTATTTTCTGGTTTTTTTAAAAAAAATTGAGTTTCCTGAGTCCCCAGTCCAGACCGGCCGGTTCGGCCGGTTTCAGCCGGTTCCATACCCGGTTTGGACAAAAATCTGGTTTTTTGAAATTTTTTTGCTGACCGGACCGACCAAACCTATAAACCGGTCAGACCGGCCGGTTTTGACGGTTCCGGTCCGGTTCCGATAACACTGATCCATAATAGAGTGTTGTATTCATTTGGACATTTGTTTTGGCTCCTGTAGAATCTTTGTTTTGGCTTTCAACAGTCCTCACAAACTAAATTCCAACTCAGCAATACCAGCAGGATCATATGGCCACTCAATTAATTTACATTAGTAGCCAAACACATCAGTTTTAGTGGCAGGTGTATCATCATCAAATGCTACTTCTGTGAGGTCTGATCTTTGTGCATACATCTTCAGGTCAAAATTTTCCAACTATGGCAAAGTCTGGTGGAACATTGGATCTATCAAACCTTTCACTCGGGCTGAAGAAACTAGCCTCATTTCATTGGAGGCTCTACAAATGAAATCTTCTTGTTCAACATCATCTGCTACTGAGAGAATTTATGGTTCAACTCCTTTAGCTGTTTTAGTGGCTGCCAGCGGAGACATATTTGGTTCACAATTCACTGCTGTGACTGAACTGTTAGCTACAAAGAAGTCTGATGCTGTAGTTAAGAATTTGCCAATGAACATGCCCAGCGCAGAAACAGTTGTTCCTAATGAAAATATTATTTTAACTTCTGTTTTTGCCCTTGGCCTGGAACAAAATAACTCCCCCTCACACACATAAAAGTAGATCCCCTCACAAAATCATAAGCAATCCTAACCTTCGATCTTTTAAGCTGATAGGTCTAAAAAGACTGCATTGCCAGCTTCGCACCATCGATATTTGGATTGGATCCCTCTTAGCTGAATAGGTCACTACTTAAGATGGATTTATGCTACTTTTATGCCCTCAAAAGTAGAGCTATGAGTGCCCTAGCTGATATACAAGAATGGGCAATAATCAAATATGGTAGTTTTCATGGTAATGGTAGTGATTTGTCACATCTTAGGAATCATGGTATGGTAGTGATTTGTTGATAAGGGAATTAAAGAATCATGGTATGGCAGTGATTTGTTGATAAGGGAATTAAAGAGTAAATCCAATTATTTTTAAATTTATTGCAGGATAGTTTCTCAAAGATTTAAATTGTAATGGTGCTTCTGGGTGCATGGCAATAGGTATCTTGATAATGATAGTTTCATTTTTTTAATCTCTCCTCGTAGGATAACTCTACTTTATGTTAGGGGCAAGGGTCCACAATCTGGCTGCAGTGATTATTGACTACTGCTTTTTAGGCTTTATGGAAAACTGAGAGTGGCACATTCAAATACTGCAGTGAACATCAACTGTATATTGTGTGATTTACAATATGTGGGCTACAATCTATGTTTGGGGTAATAAGACTAATGCCTATTAGCTACGTGACATGTAAGAGAAGCTATTGTCATAGCTATGGGATCCATGTCAAATTTAGTAATGACTGAAATCACCACCTTTGGCCTGCTTGCAGGGGTAGAAGAGTTTTCATGTGAAGAAACATCTAAATGAGTTCTAGATTCCACATCAAACTAAACATGATATTGGTAAATTCACGTTGAATCAATTTGGGAACCCTATTACCACTTCAATGGTCAGTCATCGAAGTTCACACAGATATTGTTGGACAGCGAGAGAGTGCACGGACATGATAATTAATTATCTCTTTCAACCCGAACAAAGTATACTCCGATGTAAATCCAATGAATAGAGTGAGGCCAAGCTCCTTCTCATGATTTTTGAAATGACATGTCATATGTTTTAGATAGTCACAACCTTCTTCTTTTTTGGTTTTATTGTGTAAGAAATAAGTGGGAAAATGTCAATCAAAATGGTTAGGGCAGCTGATTTTTCAGACCCTTTATTCTCCTTAAAGCAGTACGAGTGGAACAGTTCTGAGGCTTTTCTCCTAAACCTTTATCATTAGATACTAAATCAAGTTTGCAAACAAAGTGTAGTAAGGAAAAACAAGTCAGAGCCAAATGAAATACATAACAACTAATTCTGCAACAATGGGCTTGATGACATTTCAAAAAAAATTGTGTTATAATGAAGCATTTAATGACCATTTCATACAGTCAAATTTTGGTAGAGCAAACTGTCGAGAGGGGTTTTGTTTGCTTGGCGGCACAAGATCAAAACTCGCTTTCTCTGGAAGGCCACATTTAATTCTAACCATGCTAAGGTTTCTCAGACCAAAAGTTCACCCAACAAATCACAGGACACTTAACCAACCAAAAAAAACCCATCTCATACAGATTAAAAATAGGCTTGTTCCATGTCTTGATATAGCTCTATCGTTGCATTGACTCCCTCCTCTTGATATAGCTCTTGTTCCTGGGATTTCTCTTATCCTTGCTATAAGGGAGTAGTGTATTATGATCATTATCCATTGCAAATCAGCGTATACACCATATGATGAATGGTACCATTTTTAGGATGCAACAGCGATGGATATAATAGAACTGTATGTTGAATGAAAGTCGATCAAAAGAATTGAACTAGACAACGTAGAATGCAAATCAACATCTAGTAGTAACAGAAATTTGAAGATTGGATCCAAGACGTAATAGATAAACATGGAACTGTATTTAATTGCAGGTTGAATTTGATGATAACTGAACATGGTTTTTGAACTGGGGCATGCAGAAATTTGTATGCATAGAACATAATGTGAAAAAAAATGAAAACCAATAAACATAGAAACATATGCCCATAAGATTGATACATAGAAGGGTAAATTCACTCTGAGCTTTGATTACCCACATTAACTTAAAGAACAAAATTGAATTGCAATTTAGACAAATTCAAATGATAATCAAATCAAAATTGGTATGAAGGGTGAGCTCAGTCTGTTAAAGAGGATAAGTTCACATTGTAGTGTTTTATTGGCTGTGTTTTTGCCATGTGAAGGACTCAAGGAGGCTGCATTGTTGCTGTGTGAAGGAGGTATGTTCACAGTCCAAGTATATGCTGTGCGAAGGAGGTATGTTCATAGTCTAGTTCTGGAGAAGTGGGTATCACCCTTAGTCTAATTGGCATTCATCTATGTCAATGGTTCCAAGGTTTCCTTGAGTCTCAATACCTTCTTTCTATGCAATACCTTATTCACTAACCTTGCTCTGTGCTTGTCAACTTAAGCGTCTTGTTCATACTTTTTTATTGTAGACCATTTACAAATACTACATTTTTCCTTTAGGAACTTCCCAAATTCCCATATTCCATGTTTTCACATTGGATCATATTCCCTTTAGGCTTGTTCCTTTAGGTACCGTTTTTAGGATGCAACAGTGATGGATATAATAGAATTGTATGTTGAATGAAAGTCGATCAAAAGAATTGAACTAGACAACATAGAATGCAAATCAACATCTAGTAGTAACAGAAGTTTGAAGATTGGATTCAAGACATAATAGATAAACATGGAACTGTATTTAATTGCAGGTTGAATTTGATGATAACTGAACATGGTTTCTGAACTGGGGCACGCAGAAATTTGTATGCATAGAACATAATGTGAAAAAAAATGAAAACCAATAAACATAGAAACATCTACCCATAAGATTGATACATAGAAGGGTAAAGTCACTCTGAGCTTTGATTACCCACATTAACTTAAAGAAAAAAATTGAATTTCAATTTAGACAAAGTCAAATGATAATCAAATCAAAACTGAATTGTAATGAAGTAAATGTCTATACACTGCTAATATAACAAGAAAACAAAACAATAGGAAAATAACAGGGCACTACCTATGATAGAGATTGAAATTGAAATGCTAATTAAACTATGATGTGTTTTTTTCAATGTATTCTTATGTCCAATGATGGATAACATACACAGGTACTAAAAGTGAAAAATAAAAGCAAGATGCCTAATGGTGGTGTATAGTACAAAACCAAAGTGGTGGTGTATAGAACCCAGCACTCTTGTATGGGAATCATTGCAAGCCTACAAGGTCATTTAAGCCATAACATGCATATCAATGCTTCCCTCAATGTCATTGTTCACAAGTGAATGACAAGGTAACGTTGTTGAACTGTTTTCAAGGTAATTGTACTAAGTAATAAACAACAACCAAACAAACTAGAATATTGTTGACCAAATTCTTATTCAAATGGATTGGTTGTAGGTGATGATATGAAGGCTTATTTTGTCAATGTTTCTCATAAACCATGATCACTAGGCTGTGGATTCATTTTTGTTACCATGCGGGTGTCTGTGTGGAATTACTACAACGTACAATTTGGGGATGTTTTGCTTCATGCAAAGGGTTAACCATATGATATCTGTTGGAGCATACTTGTGCACAGAGGAGTGTTCAAAATGCATGGGATAGTGTTGACAAATGGTTTATCCAACAAAAAATGCACTAGGAAATTCATTGAAGGTAAAACATTTTAGAATGCAAAACCAACGACATACTACACAATTATCAGGAAGATCAATTTAATTAACTTAGAAATGATATGCTTGGTAGTAATTTTTCAATGCTGTAGTGAATTTACAAATGCACTAGCAATGATTCCCATCAGTGACTTCAAGGAGATGGTTAAAATACATATGAATTAACCCCAAAAAAAAATTGATGGTGGAGGAATTAATTAACACCTGAGAAGAAACAATAAAAAAGATCCATACAATCACATAGAAATCGAATACGCCATTTTGGCCTAACTAAGTCAGCCTTTTTTATTAAATGGTTGAGTGTAAGATCTCCCCTCAACAACCAAGTCTATTGACTCATAGATTCCTTGCCATAAATACATCTTAGCAAGGATACATGCCATTGAGAATGAAAATATGTTATGAAAATTATCATCCATATCAATGAACTTACCCAAGGCATCCCCTATCACTTTTATACCTTATATTGAAGATATGGCACCAATGGATAGGTTTTGCAAATACCACATGTCCCTTCCTCTGACAGCCTTGGCAATGACTAGATAAGGAGACCAATTATTTTATGGATATTGTACATGGGTAGAAACCCTCTTTTCAGTATTAGAGTAAGATTTTAACTATTTTTTATTTGCTAAGGGGTCATCTTCCTTTCAAGCTAGAAAACAAATTAACAACCTAAAACCAAAAGATTTTTGGCAAGAGTAAAAGTTTGTCCGTTACATACTACTAGCAAGTTATTACATGTAGTATGGTTCCTAGAATACAATAATGTGTTTGCACACTTGCTTAAAAGGACTCGTGTAGGCTGGCAAACCTA
>LPNX010397447.1:21352-32728 GCA_001517045.1 Pseudotsuga menziesii | reverse complement strand
CCTCTTCCCCCCAACTCTTACTTGTAATCATACTAACCCTTCCCCCTTTCTCTCCCTCCTCCTAACTCTTTCTAACCTGAGTCTCCACTCTCTCTCACTTCCCAACTCATCCAACTACCTATGACCCCCACCCTGTAGTTAGGAATATTACACCCTCTGCGGACAGAAGCTGTTCCTCTGGTCTGAATGGTTCAAATCCAGAACAAATGAGTGAATAACTTGGTCGAAGACCTTCCCTGAACATTATAGAAACCTGGAATATAACTCTGAAAAAAGACCTGTATACTTGTAAAACATATCAAACATAAAAAGACATCAAAGCTACTAGAAAAACATCTATACGTCCATATTAGTGACTAAGGAATCCAATAACATATATGTGAGATTTACACAACAAACATGTGGGAAGGAAATCAACTTTGCATTAGAAAATAAATGAAAGAGCTTAAAACCATGTGCCTTAGTGTCAAGACACTCCTTCATAAGACTAACACCTTGTCCCCGATAGCTCCAACTTGCTCCACAATTGCTCTCTGATGGAATAGGCTGGGTATCAATTCAACAACATAACTCTACTATTCTTCTCCTCTCCCCAATTATGGATATGAGCTTGTATTTATAGGGCTCAATGGATAGGGATAGTTGAGAGAATTGTGGGTGAGGTGGCTCTAAGATCCTACCAAGAGGGATCTCGAGCTCAAACTAACCCATATTGATAGGGATAAGGGAGGACACGAGGCTCATGATCTAGAAGGATCGAGAAACTTCTCTTTTTCCCATTTTACCAAGGGTACCACTTTTGTTCCCTTATGACAAAGCAGTTTAGGTGAGAACTACTTCAAAGAAAAAGCACTTCTGCGGTGGCACCGCTTCTCTATAACAGGAAACAGGTGGTGCTAAACAAGGTACTGCTCATCAATCAAAGGGTAAGCGTGGTGCTAGGTTTTTCCAAGTAGAATTGATATCCAGAGCAAGTTTCCAATCCAAGTTTTGGATTTAGGGAAAACATAGGGGTTAAGGATCTCATCACATGTTGGTGATAGGATTTGGGTATAACAGAATCCCCCCCAAAGCATGAGGCTTAGAGGGATACAATGAGCAAGAGCTTTGAGAGAACAAGTTATCACTTTGAGGTGAGGGTCAGCATGATCGAAGAGTGTCGTCGAGTAGGCATATGTAGTACATCAATACTTTTGACTCATAGACAAATGTAACCAACTCATGGCTGTAGACCAATACAAAGTAGATCCATGAGAGTAATAAAAAACCATGGCTACTAGAATACAATGTAGATCTATGTGATAGAGGACTCAAACTTGGACATAGCTACCAGACATACAACATAGATCTATGTCATACAGACACAAATTTGAGCATAGCCACGACCATACAATGTGGATCCACGCTAGATATACAAAACTCCATCGCAACCCGGGGAAAGCAATGAGTTCTAAACAAGTACCCAGGGTCTTCTTCTTGTTTTCCACAAAGTATGATTCTATCCATCTGATTACAATGTTCTAAAGTTGAACATGGTAGAAACCACTTGATTACCGACCAATGATGTGAACCATTAACAAGTCCAAGGGAGATCACCACTGATGTCAATGATTCCCAAGGTACCCTAGCACAATCTACTGAGCATGAATAGATGTATTGATGTCGAACACCTAGTTGATTCTATTGATCAAGGGTCAATGATGTGAACCTATATCGAGAGCGAGAGTATCTGTCATTGAGGCATACAAATCTCAAGGTATTAAATTTGTTTCTAATACTATTTCTCGGATGATGAGTTGATGTTGATAGGAATAGTCTTGTCGAAGGAGGGCCATGATGAATCCCACATCGACGACACGAAAATCGGAACAAAGTTTTGGAATGATGTGAATGAGGTAACCATAAGACTGACTCAAAAGTACTGACACAGAGACTATTTTTGACTACAGAGGTAAAATTTTCCACCTTCCCTTTGAACATCGGGTGACACGACAAAAGACTTGGCAGCATGACTAGACCAGAAAAACACACAATGCGATGATGGACAATGCATTCTTTGAAAGACTCAAAGGAGTGACATGACTCATGAAAGTGGATCATCACGAAAATTAGTTGAATACCCAATTGATTGAAATGATATGCAGACAAGTGCCATGTTCAAAGGTAACGACAAATTGCCAGTTATTTTCAAAATGATTCCCTTCCCATAATTTCCCCATCATGGTTGATGAGTGCCTCTTTTCATTTTTACGAGTTCAAAGAGGGTAACAAACACTTGTTATAGCTCGTCTAAAGACAAGTCCAAACTCATATGTTTTATGAACCTGAGAGAGGAGGGGTTTGTTCCCAAAAGAGGGTCTCTCAATGTTTAATTTAACAAGTCCAATGAAAGCTAACTCGGTATCGTTCATGTTTAGAGAGTCTGAACGACCATGAAATAAGACTCCATAGGGTCCTTTTTCATAAAATAGTTCATCTGAACCAAAAAAGTGATAACCTACCATCAGATGAACGACTCTTCAAGTGCTTTAACAAGAGTGAAGAAGACAAGATCACTTGACTATATTTTTGTATTTAAGGAGCCCGAAAAGAGTTTAAAGAAGACTCCACTAGGTCTCTTTTCATAATGAGGAATTTTATGAGTCTGAAAAGAATCAGAAATGGACTCAAACCTTTGATGATAAGTTTTGAGAGCATGACCAAAGTGTCGCAATAAATGCTCAAAGACTTTTTCCATTTTATGGTAGTGCGAAAAAGTCAAAAACAAACTCCCAAAATGTTTACTGCTACCACCCTTTATCCTGCAACGACTTGAAAACAACTGTTAAAACTCTCTAATAAAGGGCATTAAAAGATCATAACTAATAGATTTTAAAAACTATGACATTCCAAAACCTAAAATGCATATAAAAGGTATTTAAATAGTAAAAAATAAAAACATTTTACCATTTACCCATAGTGGAGAGCCTTTGGAGCATTTTCTTGGTCATATTTTCAATTGCTGATTCTGGGAGCATCTATCATTGGATTTACACACCATTAGTTCCAGGTAATAGCTTAAACCCTACTATTTCATTTCATCCTTTCATTTTTTTGTTTTTGGGGGTGTTTTGGGCCTTATTGGGCGAGCCCTAAAACCATGGAAGTGGGCACCTCTCTTATCCCTTGCGGGATAAGCGACACCCTGCTAAAACTGTGCCTAAAACACTGCGTACAGGCGGTGCACCGCATGTCCTCAACGGGACACAGGTGGTGCCGACTGTGGGTGAATAAAAATATATGCACAAGAAATACTAGATCAAATTTGATGATTTGAATGATTGAAAATGTTTCTAATTGGTCTTGTGATGGTTTTTAACAGGTTCCCATTGATAAAAAATGGTAATTTTGAAAGCGAGGCAACATGACAATGATGATGCATTTACCGAATGAAACGCGGGTTGTATAGCCGCGTTGAGAGACTATGGTCTTTTAAAGTTTTTCCGCACACCCAACATGGTATCACATGAGCGCCTATTAGAGCATATCCTCCAAATGTGGAATCCAAAGCAACAGTATTTTGAGGTTGGTGCTCATATATTGACAATTGAAGTAGAGGACATCTACTTCCTGACAGGCCTATCGAGATGGGGTGATCCCATATCTTTGACTGGTTCCCATGGAGCAAACATTACTACTCAGGAGTTGATAAACTGCCATTGTATTCCTGGGACCAGGACATCGTGGAAGAAAATTCCCATAAAAGTAGTGGTGGATGGCCCACTACGGACAATTTTTTTTACCATCTAGAGAGTGGTGGGAATCCAAGGGGTACATCAGACATCTAGAGTGCATATTCTCTACGCTATAGAGGCCATGGCGCCCATAGTTTTCAACTGGGAAGAAGCTATACTTCCGATCTTCAAGGATCAACTGACCAAGTGTCGGCAGGGGGAGCTGAAGCAGTTCAGTTTTGGTTCCATTTTAGCGTGTTTCTTTTTCGAACGGGTTCCCCAAATGAGACCCCGGGTGGTATTTACATATTTAAGGGCGTGCGAACCTTGAATGCTGAGATGGGTATAGATTATGGCCCGTACTGGAGCAGGTAGAGTTAAGGTAAATTTCGGTGACTCATTCTTCCAATGGTTGACAAATCAGCTCCTCATGGTGGAGGACTATGCATATATGGGCACTGACTTCAGTGGTGACCCTGACCTACCTCTCCCACCTGGTGGATAGTGGGGCGATATCAGTAAGACACAAAAAACCTAAAATGGAAATTGTGTTTTTATGTTTAGATGTTTTACATTTTTTATGTTTAGTAACGAGACTTGAATGTTTTCATGCAGATGTCGGAGAAGCACGACCTGGGGGAGCCTCCCCACTAGACAAGCGAGTTGGAGCCCATTTTGTACCATAGAGTGATGATGTGACAGGGGAGCTAGAGGATAACCTTGAGAGGTTGAATCTAGACATACCAGATGCCTCAATCGATGACCTCCCACTGAGGTATCAGAGGCCTACTGTGGGAGTACCGGGTCATTTCAGCAGATTGCTATGTTGAGTATCCCGGGTGGTTATGTGTTACCACGAGCATCACTAGATGATAGGGTGCATGATGTATTCACTAAAATCTTATAGATAGCTTCAGGACTTTTGTATGATGATTTTTTACCTGAAATCCTAAGCGCTTTAGATGAGGTCTCGTGACCTATTTTTTGTAAACATGTTTATATATATACACATACAGACTTCTACCTTGGTGTTTATATGTCCCAAATGGTGAATGTGTTTTATATGAGTTTTATGTGTCTTTTATAGTTTATTTACATTGAACCATGTTTGGTTTTCATGTCATGAATGGGAAATATGCCAGTCTAGGATGTAATTTTCCAATGAGTCGGCAACTGCATTATCTTCCCTAGGGATATGCCTATAGATAATAGTTTCAAATTATATTTCTAATAAATGTACCCTCTGGAAGAGATGGAGAAGCACGTGATTCATAATGGTATAGACATGGTTTATATGACAAACCACAAGTTGTGAGTCCATCAAGACTACCAAGTTGAAAACATCTTGGGAGGCAGCTTCAGTCAGAAGACCTATGACTGATCGATACTCAGTGATATTGTTGGAAGCGGGAGCGATACAAACCACTCATGAACTAACCAAATCATAAGCTGAGGAATAGAGAACCCAAGCAGTTGAGGCGAGATTCAAGGTGTGGTGGAAAGCACCATCAGTGAAGCCGTAGAAATCCATCTGCTCTGCATGATCAAAACATGGTATAAACAGATACAGACACTAAACTCAAAACCATATAGAAAATACTTAAGCACACTAAAAGTCAAGTAATATACATATATACAAGGTACTATACAAGAAATATCTAGGCATAGTACCTCTTCAGGTACAACCCATTGCGAGGTTGTCGTAAGGGGATTCCATCATAGTCCATGAGCTCGTAGGATCCTTTCTCTAAAACTTTGGAAATAACGAAAGGACCGTACCACATGGATTTGAACTTCCCTTTCCCTAGTTTGTCATATCTTTAATCATAGGTCAACACTAGGTCACCCTCGTTAAAGGAACAAGGTTGGATAGACTTGTCATACTACGCCTTGACGCATTTCTTGTGTGCCTCATTAGCTAAGGAAGCATCTCTTCTAGTTTTGTCAAGGTTGTTCAAGTATAGAAATCTCTCTTCCTCTTCGGAAGTGTCTAGGAGAAGTTCGACAGAAAGTTGCAAGGATGGAATCTGACATTGAATCAGCAAGACAACTTCTATTCCATAGACAAGCTGGAAAGGTGTAAAACCAGTAGCTGTTTTCACCAAAGTTCTGTAAGCCCAAAGAGCGGAGAAAAGGATATGGTGCCAGTTGGATTTATGGTCTCCAACCATCCGACACAACATCATTTTCAAAACTTTGTTAATGGCCTCGACCTGACCATTAGCTTGCGGATAATAGGGCATATAGTTTTCATGATGAAAACCTAGCTTGGCACTTCATTCCTCCATCATTTGATTACGGAAATGTGATATGTGATCAGTAACTATGGACTGCAGGACTCCAAATATTGCTATTACATGATTGAACAGGAAGAGAGCGCCAGTCTTATCGTCCTCTGCATATGTAGGCATGGCCTCAGCCCATTTTGTAAAATAATCAACCGCTACGATGATGTAACCATGTCCCCCGGCTGAGGTAGGCTTACAATGCATATAATCGATCCCCCATTTGGTGAAAGGGACAACGACAATGACGGGGTGTAACGGAACAGGGTGGGTACGCTTTTTTGGATAAAAATGTTGACAGGGTGGGTATTTCTTAACAGTCTCATGAAAATATTTAAATATCGAAGGCCAGAAATAGCCAGCGCAAAGGATTTTCTGGGCTGTAGCCATCCCAGATAGATGACCGCCACATGCTCCAGAGTGGAAAATATTCAACACTTGTTTAGCTTCCTCATGGGTAAGGCATCGCTTGATAACGAAATTGATACCATGTCTATACAAAGTGTCATTCGAGATGAGGTAGTATTTTGCATTGTGACGGATACGGCGACAATCGTCATGAGATAGAGTGGGATGAAATCTTCATGTCTTGAGATAAATGAGAAAATCTCCATACCATGGGTCAGTAGTGCTTATCAGGAACAAGAATTCATCCGGAAATGAATCACTGGGCTCAGATTCCATCGAAGCACAAGGAATATCACACATGAGCTTAGCAAAGACCAAGTATTTCTTTGATGTAGCTTTGGAAAATTCCAGATCAAACTCTTGTAGGATGACTATCCATTAGGAATATTTACCCCCACTCACCTGATGAGTTAGGATGTAATACATAGGGTTCCGATCTGCCAATACTGTGGTTGTGTGGAGCAAAAGGTAGTGACAAAATTTCTGAACATTAATGACCATGGCCAATGCTAATTTCTCCATGCGTGAATATCGAGTTTCAGAATCCATGAGATTCTTACTAACATAGTAGATCATATGCTCCTGACCGTCGGGATTCTCCTGCACAAAAACCATAGCAATGGTAGTAGTGGAGGCAACAATGAATAAGAGAAAATACTTTGAATAATATTGGGGGTGTATCACGGGTGAATGAGTTAGAGCGTGTTTGAGATTATCACAGGCTTGTTGGGCTTGGTCATCCTAAAAGAACGGAGTGTCCTTCTTAAGGAGATGCATATAACCATGTGTTTTCTCTGCAAAATTGCACACGAAATGATGGAGGAAGTTTGCCTCCCCTTGTAAAATTCTGAGTTCTAGAAGGTTGGTTGGGGTTGGTATGGATAAAATAGTGGCAATTTTCAATGGATCTATCTGGATGCCATCCTTAGAAACCATAAAACCTAACAGGTGTCACGTCTTGACGGAAAAAACACATTTATGAGGATTCAACCATATGTTATAATGGCGACATCTCAGGAAAATGTCTCTAAGATGACCAGGGTGGTCCTCCCGTCACTGTGAATGAGATGGGAGGTCGTCAAGGTACGATTCTACAATATGTTTTGTATTGTGAAATGCATAGGACATAGCACGCTGGAAAGTGGCTCCAGTGTTTTTCAGGCCGAATGGTAACTTCCTATATGCAAAAGTTCCCCATGGGAAAATAAATGTTGTCTTGTGCTGATCGGTGGGTAAAATATCAATCTGATTATAACCTGAAAATCCATCCATAAATGAAAAGATGACACTTCTGGCACAATTGTCAATAATCTGGTCGATATGCGGAGTGGGAAAGTTTTCTTTGGGACAAGCTTTATTCAAATCTTTTAAATCGATGCAGACTCTAATGGTGCCCTTCTTTTTATTAACAGGGATGACGTTCGATACCCATTCCATCAGGGGTTCAGGGTAAATAAACCTTGCTTTTAGAAGCTTTTCTATTTCAGCTTTGATAGCTGCAACTTTCCATGGATGGACTTGTCTCAGTTTTTTCCTGATGGGTTTTGCAGTGGGATAGCTTTTTATTTTGTGAACCACAATGGATGGGTCTATCCCCAACATTTATTCATAAGACCAGGTAAAAACATCTCGAAATTCTTTAAAAAGTGCTATGTATGCATTAGATTCTTCAGTTGAGCAGTTCTGCCCAACATGAACATGCTCAAGGGTGTCAGGCTTAGCTGATATGTCAATTGGATTTGTTTGAGTGATGTTGCATAGGTTCCGTTCAGAATCTGTGTTTTGCAACAATATAGGGGTTTGAGGTGTTTTGACAATATCAGTAGTGAAAAGGGATGCAAAATCATGGTCTACCTAACTGGTATTGGGGAGGAATGAGGATCTATGATGATGATCCTCCCATATAGGCTCATTCGTACTCATGACCTCCATAATGGACTCATTGGAAGGAAAAGTCTAGGAGAGATAATCCAGAATAGGAAGAGAAGGTTCTAACTAGTAGGGCAGGTGGTATGGGTCCAAAGCCACTAGATGAAGGTCATCAGTGTGGTCATCGAAAAGGGTTTGGATAACGTTGTACATTTCTTCATGTGGACTCAACAATTTGTTTTCCCTTTGGATCATATTCAAACAACGAAATCATATTTACGGTCACTGTGTTTGTGTTAGGAGGAGTTGACGGAAAAATCCCCATAAGGGACAAATCCTTCAACATGCCTACCCCAATCGATTGGTAAGGAGGAGGGGACTGGCCTAACATAGGGATGTTATTAGCTGTAGAGGTAGTAACATTCAACGTACAGAAATCGAGCTGGTAAATGGTGACAATCCTCCTTAGATGCGGAAATTAGATAGTTCAAAATACCGTCGAAGCGACAGCAGTCATGGCGTAAAACCAATTTCTTCCTAAAAGGAGGTTGTAGTCTAACAGGGCATCTACTAATTCCACTTCAATAGAAATAGATTTGCCCCCAAGCTTGACTAAAAGGGCTGGTATGAGACCATGGGGAAGGAAACCTTGTCCATCAAAGGCTTTCAGAGTCATAGGTGATGTTACAAGCTCGGGAGAGCCAATATCTTTCCAACAAGACAGGGACAAAACCGAAGTTGAAGCTCCTTCGTCTAAGATAGTTCTAAAGAATTTCTTTCCGACTACTTTCGTTATGATTTGGAAAGTGAGTTTGTGAGGTAGTCTATACTTATAGTTCTCAACATTGAAATGGATCAAATTAGTATTGTCTGGGTCTAAAGCTCCTAATGCAGTTAACATGTTTTTGCGTTGTGTAGGACAACTTTGGAGTACTTCCAAGGTAGACATTGCACATGGTGCTTGAGCAAGATCTTCAACTACATTATAAATTTGGGCAGCTCGGGCATTAGGATTAAAAAAAACCTTCCTAAGAGTACTCTTGGGTGGACGCAAAACCATGTTGAGATTATGTTTCTTGATGGTTAGGGGAACAGTAGACGAGGACTCGGGAGAACCAGAAGAGGGATATTTTCCTGAAGAAGAATTGTCTTCTTTATTGTCTATGGGTTTTTCATAACTCTGACTTCAAGTTTGGAAACTAATAGTGTCCGAGGACATCATGCGAATTTCCTTTGAAGAACTAAAATTTCCCTGATTAGACATGTGTTCTATCAGCTGTTGTTGAGAGGGAAAAGGATCTGTGAGAACTGCTGGTGCAAGATTAAATTTTAGAAATTGAGTGATTTATTCATGATGAAGACACTCTTTCATGAAGTGGTCACCTCTACATAGTAGACATGGATATTTTTCTTTTCTTTTCCCTTTATCATTCTCGTTGATGGTTGGTTTTGGATTCTCCTATTGGTTTCCAAGTTTTTTATTTTTAGCTTTACCTTTCTTTCTATTGTTGTCGGGCATTTGAGTACTCTGAATGGAATTTACCTTGGAAGAAACCTTGAGAGTTGAAGGAGTAGGGGTGGAAGTCTAGGGTTTCTTGGCAGGTTTTGCTGTCGACAGGGACTGGATTGAACCAACAATCCCATCAACAGGGGTTTCTGCTGGTGGTTTAGTAGGATCGGTGCTTGGGCTAGGATCTTGAGGGATCAAGTCATACAATGTTCTGGACTGGGAATAGACCAAGTCTAGATATTGGGCTCGACTAATGTCTTGTTCTTCAGTAACGACACTGCCCATAGCCACATCTCGGGCGATAGGAGGCAACAAATATTTAGTAAACCAATCAGCTAACAATTGATCTAGGATAGGGGCCTTAATAAGTCTTCTCCACCTTCTCAACTCATGGATATGATCGGATATGTGGGTGGAGGTGTTCTGACACAGAGAAGTTAAGAGATATGTACCCATTTCATAATGGATAGGAAGCTGAAATTGTGTAAGAAAGACAATTGCCTAAGAACCAAAATCCACAAATGAATGTTGTGGAAGTTCAATGTACCATTTTATGGTGGTACCGGTCAAAGTTCACTGGAAGAGTCTTAAACAAACTAAATCATCCATTAGGGATTTCGAAGAACACCACAAATGGAATGTGATGAAATGGTTTTTTAGATCATCTCCTTGCTTCCCATCGAATTTTGGGATGTACGATGGTAACTTTACCAGATTGGGAGGCCACGAGGGGTTATGTCGAATGGGATCATTAATCAACTTGGACAAATCAGGAAAGTCCAAAGTTTCTAGGAAAGGTAATTGGTGATTAGGTTGTACGTACTGGTAGTATTGATATGGCATATAGGTACCAGTAGGACCATAAGTAAACGGATAGACAGGTTGTTGTGATGAAGAACTGCCAGAAGATCCATCTGTGGGGGGTTGATTTCCAGGATAGGGACCATTAGGACCACTATAGCCTCCACGAGGAGGACCACCAGGGCCTCCCGGAACACTAGGAGGAGGACCACCTAACCCTCTAGGACCCCTGGGAGGTAAACCTCCAGAGCCTTCGAAACCACTAGGAGGAGGGCCAACAGACCCTCCGGGACCATTAGGAGGGAAGCCACCAGGCCTCCCAGGACCACCAGGACCATTAGCACCATAAGGAGGAAAGCCACTAGGTCCTCTAGGACCATTAGCCCCCCCAGGGGGAGGACCTCCAACTATGGATATGAGCTTGTATTTATAGGGCTCAATGGATAGGGATAGTTGAGAGAATTGTGGGTGAGGTGGATCTAAGATCCTACCAAGAGGGATCTCGAGCTGAAACTAACCCATATTGATAGGGATAAGGGAGGACATGAGGCTCATGATCTAGAAGCCTCGAGAAACTTCTCTTTTTCCCATTTTACCAAGGGTACCTCTTTTCTTCCCTTATGACATAGCGGCTTAGGTGAGAATCGCTTTAAAGACAAATCACTTCCATGGTGGCACCGCTTCTCTATAACAGGACACAGGCGGTGCTGAACAAGGTATCGCTCATCAATCAAAGGGTAAAAGTGGTGCCAAGTTTTTTCAAGTAGATTTGATATCTAGAGCAAGTTTC
>LPNX010397447.1:6065-18063 GCA_001517045.1 Pseudotsuga menziesii | reverse complement strand
CCAACTCTTACTAAACCCCTCACAACCACCCACACACACACATCCATAAGTATCCTCCTACCTCTAACCACCCCCCCTCCCTTCCAACCTATAACCCCCCTCTTCTTCCCCTAAACTCTAACCCCACCCAATCCCTCCAAACCCCTAACAACCTCCACACATCCATTATATTTTTAAAACAATAAATATGGGGAAGAAAGGGGGGGTTTCAGGAGGTTAATACTTATGGAGTGCTTGTTAAATCCCCCTAAACATTGAATGATCCCTTAGATGTGGAACCACCTTCTTAAATGATTCTAAACATTATTCAAACATAATGCATACGCATTATAGCCGATAAAGATGCACACACATTTTTGTGGATAATATTGTGTGCGCGTTATTTCTCTATATAAACAACAATAGTACCTATCCGAGAAACACTCTAACATATTTCAAGCAATATACACAAGTTGCGTGTAATTTCAGGTTGCGGACAATGCGTTCATTCTCTTCATCATCAAAATAGCACACAAAAATTTGATTGCATTAACCATTTCCATCACAATTGTGTAAGGATTGATTGAGCACCAAATATATTGGACAAGGGTCAAGCATTCAATAGAAAATAGTATAAACCATCTCCAATAATTCACTAATGATTTTCTTACAATTGAGGAGCTAGCAAAAGAAACATTTCATTGGTCATTATGGTGGAGTATTTAGACACAATAAGAGCAATAAAGAAACCAAGCTTGGGGAATCTCCCATTGAGGAGCACCATAGAGCATCTCCACCATTGTTTTTCTTGCAATTAAGGAGCTAGCAAAGGTAACATTTCATTGGTCATTGTGATGGAGTATCTAGACACAATTGAGTAAGAAAGAAACCAAACTTGGGGAATCTCCCATTGAGGAGCACCATAGAGCATCTCCACCATTGTTTTTCTTTCAATTGAGGAGCTAGCAAACAAAATATTTCATTGGTCATTGTGGTGGAGTATGTAGACACAATTGATCAAGAAAGAAAGAAACCTTGGAGAATCTCCCATTGAGGAGCACCATAGAGCATCTCCACCATTGTTTTTCTTTCAATTGAGGAGCTAGCAAACAAAATATTTCATTGGTCATTGTGGTGGAGTATGTAGACACAATTGATCAAGAAAGAAACCAACCTTGGAGAATCTCCCATTGAGGAGCACCATAGAGAATCTCCACCATTGTTTTTCTTGCCATTGAAGAGCTAACAAATGAAACATTTCATTGGTCATTGTGGTGGAGTATCTAGACAAAATTGAGCAAGAAAGAAACCAACCTTGGAGAATCTCTTATTGAGGAGCACCATAGAGCATCTCCGTGATTGTTTTTCTTGCAATTGAGGAGCGAGAAAAGGAAACATTTCATTGATCATTCTGGTGTAGCATCTAGACACAATTGAGTGAGAAAGAAACCAATATTAGAGAATCTCCCATTGAGGAGCACCATATAACATCTCCATCATTGTTTTTGTTGCAATTGAGGAGCACCATATAACATCTCCATCATTGTTTTTGTTGCAATTGAGGAGCTAGAAAAGGAAATATTTCATTGGTCATTTTGGTGGAGTATCTAGACACAATTGAGCAAGAAAGAGACCAAGGAAGATGATACCCAAGAAATTGGGTAATTCATGCAATCGAGCAAGAACTTCGACAAGGAAGACGATACCCAATGAAATCCTTAAAGAAATTATAGAAAAGAAAAGAAATGACATTACCAATCGAAGACACTCTATGGAAACTCAACCAATTCTGGTTGTAGAGGATGCCATAGTTCTTCCTACCAATCCACAACAAGAATGACAAAAGCATTCGATCGAGGGGCCTTCAATTTCCATAGAAGTTGGAGAAAAAGCACTGCATGGAACTAATAAAGGAGTAAAAAGTAGGTGCACATCAAGGCTACCTAAAACCTTTCCATATTTACTTGTATGTGGGTATACAAGTGATGAAGTTAGAGAGTCATTGTATGGCGAGCATATGCTCAAAGAAGAAAATGGTGTTCAGAACACCTAGGAGGATTTCTAATTGCCACCATCTGGCCACTAGCAAGAGGCATAAGGACATGAATACATGTTGAAATGCCAAACCTACCTCTATTAGCAAATTCACGCCGAATAACTCCAAAATGTATATAGATCGATGAAAGTCGCATTGCTTCATTTGAACGTATGTTGTCTAAACCTAATATTGCAAATGAATCTCAACATATACTTGTCAACTATTTTGATTGTAAATGCGGTGGAGATAAATGTAGATTATTTATATCGTTTTTAAAATCTAGGTCTATGACTGTTGTTAGGAGAAATTTAAGAATAAAGATGATAAACAGCTCTGAACCAAGTTCTCATATTGTCAAAATCTTAGTAGATGCATTTAGTACAATTGGAAATAAATATCATTCAAAGGATCACGATGCGGCTCGTCATGTGTTGTCACAATCAATTGTGAACAAAAGCACTAGGGCCCTTCAACTTCTTAAGCCTAGATCCAAACTTGTAAATTTGGATATCAAAACACATTGTAGGTATTGTTCTAGAAGAGAAAAACTTGACTCTAGTCAAACAGATGTCTGGGCCTTCATTCATAGGTTTCCACACTCTGATATGAAGCCCATTGATGTGGTAAAGCAACTGGTGCAGGATTTTTGGCATGACAATAGTAGACCTTCTTCCAACCAAAAATATGTACTAAAATTTAGAGGGGGTTCAAGGGATAATGAGCCCCACATTAAACATTTTCTTTCTGTGACACAAACATGATTATAAGAGAGATTTGGGCATCAACATAATGAACTTAACTTGGGCCAAATATCCTTCGATAAATGCAAACCATGGTATGTTAAAATAAATTCAACTCTTAATACATATTGTTTTCTATATCACATTTAGTATGATTATTATTATGACAAATATATGCATATATTGCATGTATTGCATAACACTCTTGTGTAGGAATGCTCAGCTACATTGCCACTGGCATCATCTAGAGACTTTATTCATAGAATTTTTTGTAGGACATAAGGTTGCACATTTTATCAAAGGCCTTATAGAGATGGGACATTCCCAGGGTGTGGTCGAATGGAATTTTTGGACAAATGCATACATGTGACCAATGAGCATGAACTTGGGAGGAGGCATGAGGTCAACTTGCAATCATTCAAATATGTTGCATATGATATTGGTGGAGGGAATGAAAGAAAAAAAAATACAATTGGTCACCTCTCAGTTTAGGAACGAGTTCCTGAATAGTATTTTTTCTTCATATTGCTATTTCATATATGTAACAATCTATTGATATGTATATATTTATTGTTGATCTACCAAGTACGGATTTGAAAATTCATGCACGAATTCTTTGAAAAGAAACAATAGTATCTAAATCATGTACATGTGGCTCGTTGGAAATATGAGCAGTTTAGAACGTGCATGGATGCATTTCCTATTGGAACTATCTTATCAATGGTCGATTTTGCGGAAAAATGCACTCTTCAACCGTAAAATGAGATTTAGATTCAATATTATCACTTAGACTAGGTCAATATAATGGTCCATATCACCTATAGACATGGGGCAGATAGTATTGAAGAAAAAAGGGTTATATTGAAGGATTATCACTTTTATAGATTTGATGACAAGTGTCATGACTGGACTTTTGTGAAACACAACTTTCAATTTTTCTACAATCACTTGAAGGATAACAATATGCATATGGAACAAAATTGGATTTGGTCTGATGTTTGTGAGGGGAAATTAAAAAATTCCTGTGTCTTCCAATGGTTGTGTATTCTCCATAAGAGGCGCAAGGTGCCACATATTTTGAACTATTTTGAGACCATACACAGAAAATGGGAACATGATGGAGGAGGTGCATGCATCAAAACTGCATTATGTAGGCAAGAAATGAAGTTCACAGCTATTTTTCTCATCTAAGATGAAAATACCATTGTTTAATGGTGTTCTCTAGTGATTTTAATAGCCAAAAATGACACTTCTCTATCCGTAACGACATTTACATGTTTGGTTGCATGAAGACAATTACATGACGACATTTCATGAAAGTTACTATCAGTCACCCAAAGGAGACTCGCTTATGGAAGGGCCATATTAGGAGTTCTATAGATCTAGTTTACCTATTTTCTAGACCATTGAAAATATAACAGACTAAGGAACAACTTTCCATAACAAAACAATTATTCAAAATGCTTAGAAATACCTTGAAAATTTCCTTTTTCGACCCATACACGAGTTGTCAGTGGGAAACCTACGTTTTTGCACTTTGCATACAAGATTTTTCAATGGTGTACCCGCATATACCCCTTGAAGTGGCCAAAAAAATATAAATTCTGGAATTTTGGGTGGTTTGGATGGTTTTGGAACTTCCTCCTCGGTTGTAACCAATCCATCCTAGACCCTAATTATTCAGATTGCTATATAAGAGAGGGAGATGGGACCATGAAGGGAACTTGGCCTTTGGTAATGTTCTGCTAGAAAAATTTGGACCCTAATCCCCTCACCATTTCCCTAGTTGTCATCTACCTTTGTTGTATAGCTTGGAGGTTGAGTATCCTGGATGAGAGAAGTAGGAGATCCAGATCGAAGGTTTCACGAGGTGCCTTGCATGAGGAGAAGGTATATTTTGTACTTATTCCATTGATTAATAAATATTTCATGTTCTTCCATTTCCAAATCATTTTGTATATCTTATTTTATGATCATATGTTGATGTTTATGAGATTAGGGTTTCATGTTATCTTGAATATCAATATCTTGTTTGCGGTCAAACTGGTTTGAGGAAGGTTTGAAGTTGTTTTGCAGGTCTCTAGGTTGGAGAGAAAGAAGAGGGATAAGAGAAAGCATGGATCAAAATTCCATGCATAAGGTATGAACCCTCCTATCCCTTGAAATATTGTTTAAATTCATACTTTTAGAGCATTATATATCAGTCTGTATACCCCTAGTATGTTAGTGGCCTCAACCCCATCCATAGGATCAATTCCTTAACAACAGAACTGGTGACTCCACTAGGGATTCCTTATCTATTTTTGGTTTTCCTTGTCTAGTTTTTCCCAGTGTATTTGAAGGTATGAGTCCTTCTTTTAGGTTAAAAGTCATCCTTAAGCATTTTTAGGCACCTTCCCTGTTGTTTTGAGGTTGTTTTTTACCTTTTTTGGGCCTTCCACCACCCATGACTTTTTAACTTAACAATAATGTATTCTTGAGCCATAAATGAGTTCATAGAGGTATAACTGTGTACCATATGTGACTTTCCTTACTGTTCACCTGCATATTCCATGTTTTAGTGATTTTTCACTTTTTTGGGCCTATTTGGGGTGGTCTGTTGCAATTTCTGGGGACCTCGTAGGTCCCTTGTTTGTGTAGGACCACTAGGAAGTGGTGTCTCCATTTGAGTGTGATCTTAAACTATTTTTTAATCCTTTTTTGAAGGCTATGGGATTGTCTCTTTCTCTATACCCACCTCCTTCCTTGGCATGATCTTGTTGGGAAATGTGTTGATTATCCTTTGCTAATGGGTATAGACTGAACTTAGGAGTCTTCATATCTCTGTTATCTTTAGTCTTGTTGGTTAACTTCTTTATGAAAATATGGTTGGATTTTTCCCTTATTCAAGTCTTCCTCCCAAGAGAGGTCTAGTCAGACATTAGGGAAACTTAGGGTCTATTTTGTGGTCATAGGGCATAAGTCCTTTTACTTTGTTTTACATCATCTGCATGCACTTATTTGTAGGTTTTTTTTCTTTGTCATTCAAAAAGAAAAAATTAAAAATAATAATTCTTTGCTTTGTATGAATTTAGGAAAGTGTTTAGGCTTAGGCGCATTGCATATCTCTGTCTTTCAAAAATATAAAATGAGATATTTCTTTTATGGCCTCCATTTTTCAATTTTGAAAAGAAAAGAGAAGTAGAAGTTTTGCATTTTGATTCTCTTTCACATTGGTCGTGTTGTTTCTGATTTCAAGTCAAAAAATCATAAGTTTCATCACCGCCACCTTTGAGTAATAAAAAACCCTTAAAAATAACGTTAATATTTAAAATATATTAGTAAGATTTTATTTCAAGGGATGACACACACTAGTCTTGGCTAGAATTTTGGGTTGGGGTTATCTTTAAACTACCCAAAAATTTAAACTCAAACATATATGTCTTTCTCTCAAGAAATCCAATCTCATAAAGAAGTCATCTGGAAAGATCCTCTCACACAGGATTCAAGCAAGAGGTCGTACAAGATTGATTTGTAAAAATACCCCTCCAATACTCAATCAAGCATACATCACAGTTGTTTCACATTTGGGCACTTACTCAGTACCTCCTTCTGGACCTATATGGTTCCTGGTATTGTTTTAGTTTCAGGATTATCTACCCTTCCCATGCGCATCATCTGGACTAATGATTAATCCTCTGGACCTTCTTTGTGATTTTGGTAGCCTTAGTATCTTGACCTCTAGGACTCTACACGGGTTATGGTGGAAGGATATTTCTACTATACCTAGGGTGGGATTAGGAGAAAATCCCTTACATACAATTTGGTAAATAGGTATGGTGATTCAAGTGATTTGACCCAAGGAGGTGTATTGTGGACCTCTGGTAACTATCCTTCTCCATTGACTAGTTAGTTCTAGGTGCTCATAATCCTTGAATATCCTTTGGAAGGTATTTGTGTGTGCCTGGTTTGGATACTTAGGATTTTATTCGAGTGGTGTGCTCTCTATGTAGTTGGTTTCAAGTAGACCACATACTTTTCTTTCTTGTTGAGTAGGAAACATGGCTAGTATCCCCATGGACATCAAGCAGGAGACCCCCATGCAAGGGGATTCTTGTTCTTTTCCTTTTACATGGAATGTTGGTGTTCCACTAATGGCCACTTTGAATCTTCTTTGATTCACCCTTGGGCTACCGGTTTGGTTGTTTTCCACTCTAACTATCCTGAATTCTTTTGATGCTTCTAAAGCAAGCACCTTATATCAAGGGAATCAAAACAATATCTCCCCTTCACCAGTAACAGTCTCTCCTCCTCCTTCTACCTCATGAAATGAAAGTTTTGATACCAGTAACCTACAACCTAAAAGGAATAAAAGGAGGAAGAATATGAAGAAGACACAAAAGCAAGGGGGTAGTCACCCGGCCTCTGAAGGTCATGCTTGGGGTATGTACCCAATCACTGCAAGTCATGTTGGATCCAACCACCCAACCTCTACAGGTCATGCTGGGGGTACACACTCAACCTATGCAATTCATGTTTACGCTAACCAACCCACCTTTGAAGGTCATGTTGGGGGTAGTCACCCAGCATCAGAAGGTCATGCCAAGGGAAAACAATCAACCAATGCATGTCATGGTGATACTATTGAGAAAACCAACCGTTCAAGACATAATACTAAGTTCCCTTCCAATATTTGTAAGGGATGTCACCTTACCCATCCATTCCCTGTTATTCCAGAAGTACGAAGAGTGTGGTCAGATTCTTAAGGATATATTTCTCCTGAAAAATTTGTGATTTCCCAACAACCCATTCAACCTTTGGTTGATCAAGTGGTTGAACAAATGTGATGTTTTTTCAACCCCACTCTTCCTATGGAGAGTTACCTACATCAAGTGGTTGAACCAATGCAATGCTTATTCAATCCCACTCTTCCTTTGGAGAGTGACCCCAATCAAGTAATCGAATTAAAACAATCTTCGATCAATCCCACTCTTCCTTTGGAGAGTGAGTTGTCTACTAGTCATATTTTATTCACTGTTAGTTCAAAACTTTCTGGACAAGGAGGCACTGACTTTGTTTTGAATGAACCCTCGTCGAGCCTTGATATTGTTCCTTTGATTAGGATAGCCTAGTTGATCCACCCCTTCCTTTGGCTACAAGTTTTCAAATAAAGGTTGAAGTTAAACATTACATGATTTCTCGTTGTATTGTAGATGAAGCAACTTATGGTAGTATTTTATCCACACGTGCTTGGAGAGGTATGGGATCTCCCAACTTTGTGTCAATTGTTAATCAGTTGTTGTGCTTTGATAGAATATCTAGTCAAAATTTGGGATTTCTTACTCAAACACCTGTTACTTTGGGTGGTAATACTATCATAGTTGATTCTATGGCTATAGAGGACCCATTGGACTTTAATATTATCCTCGAGCATGATTATGTGTATGTTATGAAAGATGTGGTTTCTATTCTCTTTCGTGTGATGTATTTTATTTACAACAAAAACATTTGTCACTGTTGATCAGTTGGCATTTATTGACCCCCTTCCTTACCCAACTGTATACCAAGTATATCCTTTGTTAATTCCCAGTGTTTTGGTAGACACTACCCTGCCACAGGTGAATTATGTGGCCTCATAATCCTCGTATTTAATTAATACTGAGAATAAGCCTCTAGATTCATGCTTAAATTATTGGGACTTAGTCCCAAGAGTTGACTATTTGATCTATCAAATGGGGACTTTGGAGCCCACTCTCCACCCTATTAATTCAGCTAAATATTTAGACATGTGTCCTATCTGGGATGGTTTACTTCCTTTAGATAAATTATTCCTAGAGTCTATGATATAGTATGACCTTCTTACAAATTTTGACTCATTTATGGTTAAGTCCATCCCTTACTTTATTACTGAGTCTAATATTTCTGATGATTGATCCTCCTATGTTGGAATTGTCGAGTCTATGGACTCTCCCTTTGAGCAGAAAGTCTGTGATCTTGATGAGTTTGATTCTTATGATATAATTTTTTACTCTTGTGATGATGAGTCTGTTAATTATTACTCCATTTCCTCTGTCGACTTTATCTTTCCTCTTGAGGTTGATCTGGTTGATTACAAATCCTTGGGCCTTGGAACTATAGAGTATCCTTTGGTTAACTCTGCCTCTGAGACTATGCATTTTGTTGAAGTTAGATAATTTGTGAATGTTTCTACCAAAGTGACTTGTATCATATCTCTTATTTTGAATATGATATTGATATTGTTGTTTCTTGGAGATGGGATTCTTAGTTGGATTCACAACTACTTACTGGCCTCACCTATTTATTCAAGTTGTAACTGCATTTACATGTATCCTACTCATGATTATGATCCTGATGTCCGATTCCATCATTTTATATCATTATATAAGCCCTCATCTATGCTCTCATCATCGCTCAACCTTATATCATTCTGTCATTGCAACCTGACACCCTTTACCTAGAGGAGATGCTCCCTAAGTGTCCTTATCTCACTTATGTTCCTTGCACTATACTTAGCTTTGTTCCTTGCGATTGGGAATAGTTTTGCATGATTATGAAACTCATCTCTTCACATTTAGAGCATTCTTCCAGCTTTCCTTTGAGCTCATTAAAAAAAGCAAAGAGGCCATGATTTGAATTTTTTGGGATCGTTAAAAATTTACGTGAAAGGTATGGAGTTACCTTTAAGCTCTTGTGTGGCTCCCTAAACATGAATAGATTACCAAGTTTTCTTGTTCTTTCAAACTCGTTAAAGGAATTTAAATATAATCCACATAGGTATAAGTTCAAATATTTTCCATACCATGTGGATTACTTATGAAAAATGAATACTCTAGTTCACTGTAGCTAGAAGAGTATTCCCAGGTATAATTTTATTGATGTTTTGGGCATGGGAGACTAAATTTATGAAAAAATAACATGTTTGAGTTTATTTTTTTTTTTTTGCTTTGGTTTAAACTATTAAAATAGATTTCGAGTGTTCTTTATGTCATTTTCATGCTCGTTAAAACTCAGTAAAAAGCATTGAGTTTACTATTGGATACCCCACACTCGTAAATAAATGGAACATCGCGAGTGATATTTCCTTCCTTCACACTCATTAAACTAAGGCTATATGATTTATCTTGAAGGAACGTCAGTATGGTGATAATTTGCCCCTTTTTCAGACCTTGCCGACTAACTACAAAAAAGGAATACCTTAGTTATCCTGAGCTAAGAGAGTTCTCCTCGAGATTGTTTTATACTTTTTTCAGACTTAGGAGACTAACTTTATGAAAAATTTCCTCCCTAGAGTCTTCTTTGTTGTTTTCAAATTCTTAAATTGTGAAAACTCCACCAAGAATCCATTAATTCGGGCTCATAAAATCCACGGATCAATGCTTTATCAATCATTCATCTATCTCTTCTTTGAGCTTTCCAACAATGAAGAAGGTACCGAGTTTACTTTCTTGGACTTGTTAAACCTTTATAAGAAAGAATTAGGAAAGGGAAGTTCATTCAAATGTATTTTATATCATGGAAGAAAGTCTTGTTTCCTTGAACAAAACACCATTTTTTATTCTATCAACAGTTGGGTTATGTTTCTTATCCTTAGTATTAAACCCGATCTTAGAGTTATTACTCCTCCAATTAGTTACTTTTCCAATTATATGGAGAATCTATCAATGTCTCCTACATTGCATATTTGTATCGTTGGTTCCTTTGTGTCTAAATTTTCCCGAGTCACATTTGTGTTGTGCTCATTCTACAATTTTCATGACCATATATGATGACTACTCCCTAGTATCAATTCATTACATCAAGTCTTTGGTGTTCCTTATTGCAAAACTTTGGCCCAGTTCCAAAACAAATCAGCCTGTGATTTTCCTCATGTTGGATAATGGAGGATTCCTTAATGCCTTCCTTCCAATGGATCTCTTCCTATTGACTTCAACATATATTTCTTTGGGAATCAAGTTTAGAGTTTATGATAGTATCATAGTACCTTGGGGATTGCAGTTATTAGTGCAAATTTCCCTCGTTATTGAGTAGTGGGAATAACTTAATGTATCCTACTCGATGGATTATGCAGGTGTTTGAATTCAACACCACTTATTCACACCTATTAGAATGTACTAGGTACCTTGGGGACCATTTTCACTATTGGTAGTTTCCCTCACATTTGTTAACTATTTTCATCAATGACCAATAATAAAACGGTTCCCTCCATGTTCGAATTCATCTCCCCTATTCACATCGTTAGGATTCATACCTTTGAGAAATTTGTATTGAATACATAGGGTCAACAGTAGCATCGTCATCTTTTTGTTATTTCCCAAGTTGTGCAAGAATTTGTCACACCTCATATGGAATTTTCCAAGACATAGATCCACCTTGTATTCTTGTGGCTATGATCGATTTTTTAGCATGGATCCTCATTGTTTATTTGTCTCCATGACTCCTCTATATTTGACATGGCACCTTTTTTCATATCATGCGGCCATGATAGTTACATCAGTTATACACATGTTGGATTTACCTTGTATCTTTATGGTGATCATTTGAATATGGACATGTATGTCCCAGAGATTAGTTTATCTGACATTTATTTCTCTTTCAAGTACTTTCATTTGAGCCTGTGATCTTGTTTTCTCCAATTTCTTCAAGTCCATGACTCAATCCTCCATATTTTTAATGTATTTCAGCTATCGTCTTACCCTCTAACCTCATACATTAGGGGGGATCTATTATAGCCCCAAAAGGCACTTCTCTATCTGTGATGAAATTTACATGTTTGGTTGCATGACGACACTTCATGAAATTTACTATCAGTAACCCAAAGGAAACATGTGGATGGAAGGGCCATATTGGAATTTATGTAGCTATGTTTTAACTCTTTTATGGACCATTGGAAATGTAATATACTAAACCAATTCCTGAAAACTCTTGGAAATACCTTGAAGAATGCCTTTTTTTACCCATACGTGAGTTCTCAATGGGAAACCTAAGTTTTTACACTTTGCATACGTGATTTGTCAGTGTTTTACCCGTGTATACCCCATGAAGTGGTAAAAAGATATAAATTATCAAATTTTGGGTGGATTGGGTGGTTTTGGAACTGCCTCCTTAGTTGTAACTAATCCATCCTCGACCGTAACTCTTCATATTGTTATATAAGAGAGGGAGAGGGTACCATGAAGGGGACTTTGCAGTTGGTATTATTACTCTAGCATAATTTGGAATCTCATCCCCCTCACCTTTTCCC
>LPNX010397444.1:8184-26259 GCA_001517045.1 Pseudotsuga menziesii | reverse complement strand
AGATTGTTTATTTCTATTGCATATTGGAGAAGATTGATTTCTGGAGTCTAGCTGTCTGTTGTGGTACCCCAAGCCATAGGAATTTCTCTCCGTAACAGGGTGTGACAGAGATCGGCGCCTTGAGGTCACTTTCCAGTTGTTCCCACTCCTTTGGTTATTTTGATACCATTTACAGTTCGTTCGAGGTGTTGGATTTTTGCCTGATGGTTTGTCAATTTGGGAGGTGAAGACTAATTAATCTAGTCACTCAAGTGCTTTTGATGCATCTTGAATGATTAGACGAACCACATCTACAATTTTAATAATGTTGTAGTTGGAAGCATTGAGAAACACAAGGAAATATTCATGGTGCATAGCTTCTCACAAAAGTAAGGCATATATTATGAGGATACATTTGCACCCATAGTGAAATAAACTTCCATCAAATTTATACTTGCACTAGATGAAATAATGAAATGTAAGATACACCAGATGGACGTTAAGACAACATTCTTTGAATGGTGTAGTCAAAGAGGAAGTGTATGTGGATAATCCATTAGGATTTGAGACACATGACATGAAGACTCATGTGTATGAATTGAATAAATCCTTGTACATATTGAAAAAGGAACCCAAGACATGGTACGGTAGGATGGATAGATTCTTCATGAGCTTAGTATTTACTAAGACTAAAGAAAATTCCAACCTTTAATTCAAAGTAGCAGGTAGAATATTGATGATGATCCTACTATGTGTTGATCACCTATTTCTTATAGGAGAGGAAAAACTCATTGTAGATGCAAAGAGGAATATTTCCACTGACTTTGAGATGAAATACCTAGGGATGATGAACTACTTCTTAAGAATGGAGGTGTGGCATAGTGCAGATGGTATTTTCCTTGTTCAAAGAAAGTATGAAGTGGATATTTTGAAGAGATTCATAATTTTGGAATACTAGGCGATAACCACACCTATGGAATCTATCTTGAATCTACTTTGTGATGCTTCATCAGAGTCAATTGATGCCATAATGTATCATCAAATGATTGGTTTGTTAATGTACCTGACAAATATGAGACCAAACATATGATTTAATTTGAACACCCTGATCTAATTCCTGATGGATCCAAGACATGTTCACCTGGTTGCTACAAAGCATGTATTGAGGTACCTGAAGGGTATAGTTGAGTATATGATCATAGTATGATGTGAATCATAAGATTAAACTGCATGGTTATGTTGATTTGGATTGGGTAGGAAGTGACACTGATAGGAAGAGTACTTTGGGTTGTTGCTTCAGTTTGGGATCTGACATGATCTCCTAGTTTAGCAGGAAGTAGTCTTACATGGTGTTGAGTACATACAAGGAAGAGTATGTTGCAAATTGCTTAACCGATTGGAAGATAATATGGTTGCAAAACCTATTTTCTAATTTGTTTGATATCCATTTATAGGACACTTGTATCTTTTGTGACAATAAAGTTTCATGAAATTGTCGAAGAATCCATGGTTCCATGACAAGTCAAAGATAATAGAGATCAAGTACCACTATATCAAGGATATGGTGTAGAGAGGAGTAGTGAAGCTCTAGTATGTAGAAATGAATGAGAATATAGCTGATGTATTGACCAAGTCATTATCTAGAATGAAGTTTGAATACTTAGAAGAAATACTTGGTGTCATTTAGAAAAAAGTCCCTAAAAAGAGGGAGTGATGAGTTCTAGCGTGGTCAGAGACACAAGTTGTCTTGGTGATGTAATTACTCCCATGATAGATATGACAATAGAATGGAAGATGATGATCCATGAGATCTCACATGGGAAGGTATAAAAGTTGTCCTTGAACATGAAATTACTGGCGTAGTATGTAGGGTTTTGTTGGAACTAATCAATCTTGTGGGTTATCATTAGATGTAATCACGGTCCTGGCATAGTACGCATGTTATCCTTGGATGTAATGAGTCCTAGAATGGTACAGATGTTCTTCTGAGATGTAATCAGTCTTGTAAGGTGTCCTTGGATTTAATCATTCCTAGAGTAGTACACATGTTATCCTTGGACGTAATCAGTATTGGAGTAGGATGGAGGTTATCCTCGAACATAATCAGTCCTATAGGTTGTCCCTAGATGTAATCCCTAGCATAGGATGTAGGTTTTCCATCGACGTAATCATTCATGATGTGTTCCCATGTTGGAGATGATGAGACATAGTACACTTGGTGTTCTCTTAGTTGATTCTCATATAGTGGAAGAGGCAAGTTGTCTTTGTGACGTAATGAGTCTTAGCATGCTATTATTTTGGTAGAACACATGTTTTCTGTGATATCCATCTGGGTTGTGCTCTGTGTACTGTTAGCACTCAGAATGTACCCAAGGTTGTGAAAGGTAAATCCCAAGGTAACAGCAACAACCACTTTTAGAAAGAAACTGACTTTTCTTTCCAGAGATGGATCTCTCGAATACAGATTTTACAAGGCCAAAAATATATGTCAACACTCAAAGATTATAAAGGTGGTTGAAACAATACGCATAACCATTGGGCATGAGTCACACATAAATAAATAACATAAATCATATGCGCATAAAGTCATCAGAGGCAAGGTAACCATTCAATCACAGTCGTTCATTTAATCCATTTGGAGCATAAGTAGAGCACATTCCATCAATATAGAGCATCAAGATATGAATTCAATATTGACTTTAGTAGAAAGGTTTATAAAATATTTGGAACAATGACAAGAGCATAATAAATATGAATTCCAATCATTCAACACTTAGTTCCAAATATGAAGAAAACAAAATGGAGTTAACACAGGAAATAACAATCACAAAGAAAGAAGCACAGACTGTAATACAAATGGTGCAAGAATCTCTGATAATCTCTTTGCATTCAATTTCTTGCTCAAAAATATATGTCTTTCAAAAAAATTCAACAACAGGACGGGTTCCAACCCCCATCAAATAAAATAGATGCAAATATATACATAAACTGATCCATCTTTCAAGAAGATTCATAACTGAATGATCAGCTTAATTTAAAGTCTTGTAACTAAATCCTTAACTTCTAGGAATAAATTACAGCTTCAATACTAACTGATCATTAAATTAAATCAACTTGGTACAAGGCCTATCCTAGCAGCTCTTCAGCACATGACGGCTGTTCTTATGAATGAACGATGTATTTTTTCTTCCCGAACCTTTCCACGGCTTTCCATTGCTCCGCGCTTGGGGTGTCACATTCCATCATCTCTCGAATTGACACTTCAAGATCCATGTAAGCTTAATCTGACACCTTGGGTAGTCCTTTCCTGACAATCAGGAACTTTTGTAAAATTTCAAAGTCCTCTGTCAATTTGTCCACAATAGCTTTTCCTATTAGGCCTTTTTCCAAATCATCAAATTTGGAATGGTGCATGCAGCTTTGAACTAACAAGCTGTGATCGTGCTCCTGAGAAAACATCCGTCCCTCCTTGTCCCAAAAGGAAGGCAAGCCATCCTCGAATAGCTCCTTGAAAACCTGCTTGAAGTTATTAACTCGTGAAAGCATTTCGTCAGCTCTGTCTTGGACAGTCTTCATTACCTAATGTTTGTGGATAAATTTTTTAGCCCACAATAATGATTGATATCCTGTGCTTTATTCCCATGTCATGTAATTTTTGATATGTCAACGAATTTAAAAAATTCAATGTGTTCTGGGCTGTGGCAAGGGGTTTTCTTTCCATATGTTCATTCACTAACTTTAATCTTTGGTGGGACAAATTGATCAAAATACTTTGATCATCAATAAAGTTCAGATAGTGCCTAAATTTCGTAATATCCATAGATAAGGTGTCCCAAATGATATGCTTTTCCCCCTATAGAGGGCCTTTCCCAATGTTTTTCTTTTTCAGTTCATTGAATTTCTTTTGCAGATGATTCCTGCCTTGCAATATTTTATTTTTATTCTCACTTAATTTGGCCAATTCAAATTTGATCTTTTCATTTTCTACTTTTAACTCTTTTATCTCTTCATATTTTAAGCTTACCTGGGACATAGGTACCAACAAATCATTCACAGAAAAATCAATTAACGGCTTCTCAATATTCACAATGGACAGGTCTTCATCGGTGGGAGTCTGATTCATCAATTCCTCCATGATCTCCTTTTCATCATTTTGGTCCCTTTTCAGCGAGGCAATTTGAGATATCAGTTCATTCCGTTCAGCTTCCCATTTGTCCTTCTCCTCTTGTAACTCGATATATTTTCCTTTATGTTCCATCATCTCTTGATGGATTTTGTCATTTTCTTCCTCCAGAGCCAATAACTCGGAGGATTGAACATGCTCAGCGCCAGGGATCTTCAACTTTTTCTTTAAAACATGGAGGGCATTGTCCTTTTCCTCCAGCATTCTTCTGAATACCTAGGTGTTATATTTCTCATTGCTTGAACTGACAATATTTGTTTGTAGTTTCTTAATCCGAATGGCATTGGCCTTATTTTCAATTTTTTCATGTTTCAATTGAATCTCTAATTTATCTACCAAAATTTGTAATTTATTGATTCTTACCATAGCTTGTAACAGGTCTGAATAGATGATGTCACTTGTTTGCTTGTGAATCTTTATCTTGTCTGGTACACTAATTTTATCCAACCGAATTTCCATCTCTGACATCTTTTTGTCATTCACCATGGCCAACTTGAAGGTATTTCTCTCGGCATCTCTGGCAGAGATCAAAGAATTTTTTGGATTGTTTAAATTTCTTACTCGCAGGAGCAAACTTCTTGTCTCTTCCAGAGAATGTTTTCTTTTCTCCATATAACTAGCCTTGATCTCCTCTTTTGACTTGAAAGTTGGACTTGACTCTGAACCATATACACTTTTAAATGAAAACTGATTTATTTGTACAACTTTTGTTGGGACTAGAGCAACTTTCTTGAAATCATCAGAAATTTCTTCACTTGAAACTCCACCCCCTTGAAACAATTTGGCTTTTTTATGTGATCCGTCTTCATCCAATTCCATGCTCTCGACCTCAGAAAGACTTCTTTTAATTACAATACTAGTGCTCTCTGTTATTTGGGATATTGTAAATGGTACAGTACATGTATCTTCGTCAGACCTGGGAGTCTCCATAAACTGCAATAGATTGGTTGTTTTAGCCAAACCTTCAATAGACTGGTGATAAAATGGTTTGTTCTTGTTGGCTTGTTTCCTTAGGGAGATTACATGGTGAGGATCATAATTTATCCTTGGATCCTTTTTGAATTCCATGCCTGCCAATAATTTTTCAATAAACACTAAGGCACCTTTATTTTTAAAAATGAAAGAGCCAACCTTGAGGGGGAATTTAATATTTGAAGATTTTTTAAAATCTCCAAAATGCTCTTCCTTAGACTGCAACCTCTATCTCATGAATTCTAATGCAAAAATTCTCGGGGTTAGGAAAGCGAGTAACTTATAAGGCTTCCCGGTAAGTCCATATACCCTTAAAACAGTGGAATTTTTGTGCAAGAACCAGTCCCCAACTCGGTCCTCGGGTGAGGACTACATCAAACAATTCATCTCCTCCAACACACGGGGAAATTCTTCATCGAACAACATTTATACATTTCTGACATGATTGAATTGGAAAATTCAAACATGTTGATTTGCTTGGGCAAATCAGCAAAGAAGATAGTACTCAAAAACTGTAGTTCAGTGACATTTGAACATAGCAGCATGTTCAACAAGTAAGTCTGAAATCTAAAGAACCTTGATTTTGGGAATTCACTTAGCTGAAGATGAATTGCTTCTGCCAAGTACTCATCTAGACTGAACATAGGAACCAACCGGGATTCAGAACCTAAGGAACTTATTTTCAATAAAAAACCAAGGATGACTTCACTCACGCGACAATCATCATCAAGACCCAATATTTGACAGACCAGAGATACCACTAATTGAACTTCATTTTTAAAAATATGCAGAGAGTAAGGTAAGAAAAGACCATCTAAATATTAACCTTCTTTCAAAATATTGGACAAGAATTGGCAACAGACTTCAGTTTCACAACTCTTGAACAATTCAGCAAGGATGAACTCATTCACAGGTTCACATTGGTCAGGGTAACTATCAGGCAAATTGAAATTTTTGTGGATGAATTTGGCACTGATTTTATAGAGAATTCGAGACGTAGAGTGGCTTACAATGATTCTCTAAGAAGGGGAATAATTCGCAACACACCATTCTGCGAATTCTGGAAAATGCAGGGTTTCTTCAAGCGCGAAATAACATAAAAAGGATTTACAGACATTCAAGACATCATTTTCCTGTGAATTATAGTTCCATAACCTTTCTCTACTCACTGTTACACTTCCTATAGACAGAAACGGGTCGCACACACCTCTATCCCTATCAACTAAATAATCTTCCCTGTCATCTACAATACGACTAGACCCTTGCAATTCCTTCCCCTGGTCCATAATTTAGTTGATAAATGGCAATTAGACGGATGAATTATGGGCATTTAAGCCTTACCTATTAACTATAGCGATGTGCGTTCAAAACTGACGATTGAAGGTTGACGAATCTGCAAGTCTTTTTCACCCATCCAATGCCAATAAAATAACCATAAGACAAGTCAACTTCCCTTTTATAGGACCCCACTCTGGAGCATTCCTTTGGTGGTTTCCACTAAACCAATTTCGCCTCCGAAGTCCACCACAATCTTCCACGTGGACAGTGGTTTATATTCCGCAACCACCCTTCACCTTTATCTGCCATGCACCTTCACACTTCGGATCCATTCGTGACCATTGATCTATTTCACCTTTGATTTTCAACCCTCTGATCAAGCGCCACATACGTCATTCCATCGGGCGTCCTGGTCATATACATCGTGCAAGTTTTCGCTCTGGAATCATCCACAACCGTCGAGGTGATATACCTTTATTTCTCTGCCGTTAGATCAAGAAACATGTACTCGATTCCGCTGGGGCTCTGCTGTTTTAATAATCGCACGGGTTTACAAAGCGGATTTATTACAGACCGTGGATCTGTTCGAGCTAGATCGACGACCGTTGATCCATAAATCATGTTAAACACCCGCATATACTTATTTTCCTCACATTTTTTAGGGAGCGGATATAATACAAACCATTGATCTTCACCTTTTTGCTTCCCACCGTTGGATCCCGCAAAATTTCACCGCTTACTAGCCTTTGTCCTACTCTTATACTATAAATTTTAGCCAAAGTTTGACAAATGACCATTATTTTCTCTCCACCATGGTCTCTTTGCTCCCCTGCTAAATAATGGTGTTAACAGCTGGCTCCATCTAGGGATGATATCCTCCCTGCGAGGTATCAAAGAACTCGTAGACCAGGTGCCTGTTTCTGATTTTTTCACAATAACTTGCAGAAAACTCATCTTTTTGTTTTTTGTAGATATATTATTTTTTGTTTTTAGAAAGGGAGAGAATGCCTCCTGTACCTTAGGGCCTTCACTGCAGGCTTCAAATACATTATTCTTACCATTCATGTTAACTTTGTAAAGAGAAACAAGTATTTACAGGCTATAATACAAATTTTACCTTCCTCCTTAGGACAGGTAATGTTTTAGGTACCTTCCATTGACGGGATTACTGTCCAGAAGAACCCCGTTCGGATATTCCAGAAAAAATCCATTTTTCCCTCTATAACCAACAACAACGTAAGGACCTACCCACATATGGTCAAATTTCCCATGTTTGTCTTCGTTCGGAGCATCCCATTTCAGGACCAAATCATCAATTTGAAACTGCTCTTCTTTGAATCTCCTGTCAAAAGTACTTTTCATTTTCTCCTGATGTGATTGCACCTTGTCATAAGCTTTATTCCTTTGCTCCTCTAGTTCAATAATCTGATTTATCCTCCTTTGCATATGATTAGGTTCTTCTACCTAATCTTGGAAATACTTCATGACTGGGACACCTAATGATGCTGGAAAAACAACTTCAGTTCCATACACCAGTTGGAACGGAGACATACCAATCACTCTTTTGGTACTAATCCTGTCATCCCAAAGAGCATACTTGATCTTGGTGTGCTAGGACATTTTGTTATCTTCTAACAGCTTCTTGATGATCCTCGCTAGGCTTTTATTAGATGATTCTGTCAACCCATTCCCATGCAGATAATAGGCAGTTGAATGATTGAGGATTATATGGTACTTGTGACAGAAATCAATCATTTTCTTGGATTTAAACATGGCTGCATTATCTATTACTATTCTTCTGGGGCACGCAAATCGAGCCAATATATTTTCCTCAAGAAAATCCATGATTACATTCTCCGTGGCTCTTCTAGTGGGGATAGCTTTAATCCATTTTGTAAAATAATCTGTAGCTGTCAAAATCCATCTGTGTTGTCCTGATGAATTGGGATTTATTTCTCCAATAAAATCCAAACCCCATTGCTGAAACGAAGCTTCTACTGTTATGGGATTCAAAGGGAGAGGAAGTACTTTTCTTTTTCCGTCAAAAATTTGGCATTGATGACACTTACTGGTTTATTTATACACATCTGAAAATAATGTAGGCCAATAATAGCCTGCTCTTAGAATTTTGTTTGCCATCACCTTCCAAGAATGATGCCCCCCACAATATCCCTTATGAAATTCTTTGACTGTATGCTGAGCTTCATTTTCCAAAAGACAATTCAGCAACACTCCTCTGAGGTCTTTCCAATAAATATATTTATTTAGAATACAAAATTTGGTAGCTTTTAATTTTATGGACCGGGCTCTTGACTTACTCAACCCCTCCGGTGCTTGCAAATTTTGAAGAACATATACAATATCAGAATACCATGAAGAAGCCACAAAATTAGCCATTATCTCCACTTCTGTATCTAACTGATTAGCTTGATGAGATAAGAAATTAATCTGCAAAGCTTCACAATTTGAATTAGCCATCATTTTAGCTAATCCTTGTCCTTTAATCAACTTGGTGGGTTTTATTTCGGTATCATATTCCAACAATGTAGCAATCCATTTGGCTCTTCTACCTTCTGGATCTGGTTGTGTCAAGATTCCCTTTACTGCAACAGATGGAACATGTGCAATTATATGTGAATGCAGAATATATACTCGAAAATCCTTCAGTGCTTTGACTAAGGCATAAGCTTGTTTCTCCATAATGTCATATTTCAATTCTCCATCCCTCAACATTTTGCTAAAAAATGCTATGGGCTATTCCAAATTCTCATCATTTTTCTGTAACAAAACTGCTACTATAGTATATTCTGAAGCATATGAAAATACTGAGAAGTCTTTGGTGAAATCTGGGCTCACCAACACAGGATCCTCTAATATTGATTTTTTGATTTCCCAAAAAGACTTTCTAGCTTCAGCATTCCATTTTATCTCATGACCCTTTTTTAACATATTTGTAATATTCATTAAGATCTCAGCAAAACTTGGCACAAACCTTCTCAAAAAATTTACCTGCCCCAAAAATGATTGCATCTCTTTTTTACTTCTTGGTTCACCCACTTTTAGGATTGCACTCACCCTCTCAGGATCAATTTTTATTCCATCTTTTGATATTATATGGCCTGACAACTTTCCTTCTTCTAATGCAAAATTGGACTTCTTTGGATTCAGTGATATGCCAAACTTCCTACATTTCATGAAAAATTTCTCCAGATGACGCAGATGCTATCTATCATATTTTGAATAGACTGTGATATCATCCATGTAGATCACTACAAAATTCCCAATTTCCATTGCAAAAGCAATGTCCATAGCTCGCTGGAAAGAAGCTCTTGTATTCATCAAGCCAAAAGGCATCTTTGCATACATAAAGGTTCCCCAAGGTGTAGTGAAAGTAGTTTTTTCTTGATCTTCAGGAAATACTTTGATCTGATTATAGCTAGAAAAACCATCCAACATTGAAATTATTTCATCTCCAACTACTTTTTGCAATATGTGGTCCATCTTTGGCAAAGGATAATTTTCCTACATAGAAACTTTGTTCAAGTTCCGGAAATCTATACACAATCTTATTTCTCCATTCTTCTTTCTAACAGGAACAAGGTTGGCAACCCACTTTGAAAACCTTAGAGTGACAATTATCTTGGCATCAAATAACTTTTTAATTTCTTTCTCAACAATAGGGAGCAACTTAGGATTTATCCTTCTTTCTCCAAGCTTTATAGGAATAGTATGCTGTATGATAGATGTATCATATTCCTTCAGATCTTCGTAACTCCACACAAATACATCCGTATATTTTTTCATTAATTTCACATACTCTTATTTTTCTTTTTCAGGCAACTTCTTGGACAACTTCACAATCTTAGGATTTTCTTTGGTGCCAATATTCTTATCTTCAACTGCATTCTCAACGGGCTTCACTTTGGGATTCTTAGCTACATCATTTTGATCAAAAAGATTTTCTAAAGGAATTGGTCCTCTTGGTATGAAATTGTTTTTTAACTGGATAATATCTTTACCTCCTAAGGTTCCCTTTAACTTCTTAGCACTATTCCCTTCTTCCTCAAGCTCTTCACCATCTTTATTGCTCTCGCCATTGTCATTTTCGGTGTCAACAGGAGTATTTAAAAATTCTCCTAAGAGCTCCAGGAACCTTCTGATCTGCATATCATCTTCAAACACCTGCCAGTATTTAGAGTTATCAGGGATAGATGGTCTATTCATAATTTCCACCTAGTATTCCCTTTGACCAACAACAGGGGTTTCAAATTTTCCAGCGACCATAGCTAAAGAATCAGCTACCAAATTTTCATGTCTGGGAACTACCTGAATTGCATGCTCTGTAAATAAATTTCCCAACATATCCCATACTTCATTCCTATAATCCCTCATCGAAGGATGTCTGGTTTGATAGCTTTCATTTACTTGATTTATCACCAATTCTAAGTCTCCCAAGACTCTTATTTTTTGAGCTCCCAAATCTTTCAAACCATGCAATCTGAGTAACAAAGCTTCATATTCTGCCACATTATTCATGCACTTAAATGTTAATTTATATGATAAATCTTTGAAATCCTGAATAGGAGAAATTATATACACACCAACTCCAGCACCTATTTTTGTAGCAGATCTGTCAAAGTACATAATCCACTGACCTTCCCTTTTTTGCTTCGCTTCCAAAGCATCCTACTCTAGCACTTCCTTTTCCTTATTCTCTTCATATTTCTTCTGCAATTCCTCTTCTATATCATGTGGAACAACATCATTAAAGAAAATGGAAGACCCTAAGTCAGTATCAACAGCATAGATGTGATGAATTTCAGGTTTGTCTTGACTGCTTACTACATAAGGAGTTCTTTTTTCACTGTATAACCTTTTGCTCCCATCTCGAACAGGAATTGTAGCATAAGACATATCCATCTGTAAACTACCTTTCAACTTGGAAGTCCAATATCTTGACAACAGCACCCCGAACTTAGGTGGAATATCTGCCATGGCCACATCCATGAATATAGTTTTAGATGGCAATTTATTTAGGGTTACCACCATATCTTTAATCAAACCAAGGCATTTCACCCTTTTAGAGTCAAATGAGTACAAATCTTTATAAGGTCTTGTTACTTCTAATCCCAAACTTTCTACCACTCGTTTTGGCATTAAGTTGTGTGATGCCCCTGAGTCTAGCATAGCATTGTGGACCACCTTATCATGCACATTTAAACTCAAATAGAAAGGAGGGACTTCTTCACTTTCTAAATTTTCAACTTTTGACCCAAACGAAATAGCAGGGTTATCATCGTTCAACTCTAAAATGTCAAATTGCCATTCTCCTTGATTTTTTACCATTTTTGTGATAGTATTTCTGTACTCAGTGTTTCTCAATAACTCATTAAATGGAACAGATATTTTTAGCTTTGAAAGTTCATTTTGTAAATTGAAACCAGAACCAATTTTTTCCACATCAGCCGAAGCTGCCTTCTTTATTGCTTTATCTCTTTGTACATCATTTTCAACTTCTTTATTCACAAAATATTCTTTTTGTAGTTCTTTTCCCTTTTCTACATTCAAAGAACTAGTGGAAGGCTGATTTGGGCTAGCCTTTCCTTTGTTTATGATGACATCTATGTTTCTCAGTCTGATTTTCCTTTGCACATCATCCATAGCATGTAAATATCCTCTTTGATACTGTTCAGTCTCCATTTCAAATTCTTCACTTCCATCCCCCTGTCCAAACATGTTATGCTCTTCCTCAGTAAGATATATCTCTGAGTCCTATTCTCCAAAAAGATGAATCTCATTTTCAGTGGGATCTTCTTCATCAGCAACATAATTTTCTAGGAATGGTGGACAAATTTGTTGTTCCTTTTGATTTCTTGGATTTCTTACGTCTCTTTGTCTGTTTTGGGGAGGAACTAGAGGATTCGGTCTTCTGAAATTAGGATTCCTGATCTGAGGCTCAGCTTGTTCTCTATTGAATCCCCTACTATCCATAGTTAATCTATCCATCAACTTTTCCATGGTTTTCAACATCATTTCAAATTTGACATCATTAGTAGAAGAAGATGTAGAAGGCAAATTTTCTTCTTTTTTTCTTCTATCAATATCTCTATGTTTCATTTTTCCACTTGCCATCATATTTGCTTCTACTTCTAGAGCATCTGTAACTATAGAAACAAGAGTTGCTGATTTTCTTTCTCTTAATGAAAATGCAAAGTCATTATCAAAAGCTCCAGTATAATGTAATTTGGCTACAGTTGCAGAAGGTTTTATGTCCTCCGGAATGGAATTGTAAACCCTCATGAACCTGCTAGAAAACTCATGGACAGATTCAAAACCTCCCTTTTTGAGACTGTTATACTGAGATATGAGCTGCAAAGGATTCTGTTTATCATCCAACCTATCTAGGAAAGCATTTTGGAAAGCCTGAAAATTCACTATAGACCCATTTGGCAAATATTTAAACCATTTCTTTGCCTCACCTGACAAACTTTGGGAAAACAACTGCATTTTAACGTCTGGATAATCAACTTCTTCTAAGTCGATGAAATCTTCAAATTTGGCAACATGCTGTTTGGCGATTACATCACCCTCTCCGTCAAACAAAGAAATTCTTTGGGAATAGTTCTGAGGAAGGTCATGTAATATAGGAGGCAAACACAAGGGAGCAAATTTGGCTGCCATTGGTCTAGGTGGATTCACAGGAACTGAAGAGATTTGAGTATTTTGAGAGGTAAATGCTTCAACTTTAGTGGTTTGTTGCAAATCTCTCCAGAGGGAATCCAACAAGTAAGATTCTAACCTACGAGGATTGAATTTAGTATTCTTAAGGTCAAACTTAGATTTGGTTCTCAACAAACTTTTCCCAGCGTTAACTTCCCATTTTGGATCAATATGAGAATCTTGAGATGATGATGCACCAAATAAAGGAAAACTTAACTTATCTTTATTTTTTCTCTTGAATAACCTTTCTGGATCTTCAAAACTTTTCAAGATTTCGGTATCAGAGTTACCTCACGTGTGTCTTCTCGAAGCCAGAATGACTCCTTGAGTTCTGAAGAAGTTTTACAATGGAGTCTCCAGGACAAATATACAACCTTTTTACTGTTAAAAATTCTTTTTTTCCCACATAAATCTTCTTTAAACACTGTCGTTCTCCCAGGGAAGATATGCACCTTCGTTCCCCAGAAACGGTGCCAGTTTGTTAGCACTCAGAATGTACCCAAGGTTGTGAACGGTAAATCCCAAGGTAACAACAACAACCACTTTTAGAAAAAAACTGGCTTTTCTTTCCAGAGAGGGATCTCTCGAATACAGATTTTACAAGGCCAGAAATATATGTCAACACTCAAAGATTATAAAGGTGGTTGAAACAATATGCATAACCATTGGGCATGGAGTCACACATAAATAAATAACATAAATCATATGTGCAGAAAGTCATCAGAGGCAAGGTAACCATTCAATCACATTCGTTCATTTAATCCATTTGGAGCAGAAGAAGTAGAGCACAGTCCATCAATATAAAGCATCAAGATATGAATTCAATATTGACTTTAGAAGAAAGGTTTATAAAATATTTGAAACAATGACAAGAGCATAATAAATATGAATTCCAATCATTCAACACTTAGTTCCAAATACAAAGAAAACAGAATGGAGTGAACACAGGAAATAACAATCACAAAGAAAGAAGAACAGACTGTAATACAAATGCGTAGGAATCTCTGATAATATTTTCGCATTCAATTTCTTGCTCAAAAATATATGTCTTTCAAAAAAATTCAACAACAGGACAGGTTCAAACCCCCATCAAGTAAAATAGATGCAAATATATACATAAACTAATCCATCTCCCAAGAAGATTCATAACTGAATGATCAGCTTAATTTAAAGTCTTGTAACTAAATCCCTAACTTCTAGGAATAAATTACAACTTCAATCCTAACTGATCATTAAATTAAATCAACTTGGTACAAGGCCTATCCCAGCAGCTCTTCAGCATGCAATAGCTGTTATTATGAATGAACGATGTATTTTGTCTTCCTGAACCTTTCCATGGCTTTCCATTGCTCCGTGCTTGGGGTGTCACATTCCATCATCTCTCGAATTGAAACTTCAAGCTCCATGTAAGCTTCATATGACACCTTGGGCAGTCCTTTCCTGACAATCAGGAACTTTTGTAAAATTTCAAAATCCTCTGTCAATTTGTCCACAATAGCTTTTCCTGTTAGGATTTTTTCCAAATCATCAAATTTGGAATGGTCCATGCGGCTCTGAACTAATAAGCTGTGATAGTGCTCCTGAGAAAACATCCGTCCCTCCTCATCCCAAAAGGAAGGTAAGTCGTCCTCAAATAGCTCCTTGAAAACCTGCTTGAAGTTATCAACTCATGAAAGCATTTCGTCAGCTCTGTCTTGGATAGTCTTCATTAACTGATGTTTGTGGATAAATTTTTTAACCCACAGTACTATTGATATCCTATCCTTTATTCCCATGTCATGTAATTTCTGATATGTCAATGAATTTAAAAAATTCAATGTCTTCTGGGCTGTGGCAAGGGGTTTTTTTCCCATCTGTTCATTCACTAACTTTAATCTTTGGTGGGCCAAATTGATCAGAATACTCTGATCATCAATAAAGTTTAGATAGTTCCTAAATTTCGTAATCTCCACAAATAAGGTGTCCCAAATGATATGCTTTGCCCCCTGTAGAGGGCCTTTCCCAATGTTTTTCTCTTTCAGTTCATTGAATTTCTTTTGCAGATGATTCCTGTCTTGCAATATATTTTTTTTATTCTCACTTAATTTGGCCAATTCAGACTTGATCTTTTCATTTTCTACTTTTAACTCTTTTATCTCTTAATCTTTTAAGCTTACCTAGGACACAGGTACCAACGAATAATCCGCAGAAAAATCAATTAACGGCTTCTCAATATTCACAATGGACAGGTATTCATCGGTGGAGGTCTGATTCATCAATTCCTCCATGATCTCCTTTTCATCATTTTGGTCCCTTTTCAGCGAGGCAATTTGAGATATCGGTTCATTCCATTCAGCTTTCCATCTGTCCTTCTCCTCTTGTAACTCGACACCTTTTCCTTTATGTTCCATCATCTCTTGATGGATTTTGTCTTTCTCTTCCTGCAGAGCCAATAACTCGGAGGATTGAACATGCTCAGCGCCAGGGATCTTCAACTTTTTCTTTAAAACTTGGAGGGCATTGTCCTTTTCCTCCAGCATTCTTCTGACTGCCTGGGTGTTATCTTTCTCATTGATTGAACTGACAATATCTGTTTGTAGTTTCTTAATCTGAATGGCATTGGCCTTATTTTGAATTTTTTCATGTTTCAATTGAATCTCTAATTTATCTACCAAAATTTGTAATTTATTGATTCTTACCATAGCTTGTAATAGGTCTGAATAGATGATGTCACTTGTTTGCTTGTGAAGCTGTATCTTGTCTGGTACACTGATTTTATCCAACAGAATTTCCATCTCTGACATCTTTTTATCATTCACCATGGCCAACTTGAAGGTATTTCTTTAGGCATCTCTGGCAGAGATCAAAGAAGTTTTTGGATTGTTTAAATTTCTTACTCGTGGGAGAAAACTTCTTATCTCTTCTAGAGACAGTTTTCTTTTCTCCATATAACTAGCCTTGATCTCCTCTTTTGACTTGAAAGTTGGACTTGACTCTGAACCATATACACTTTTAAATGAAAACTGATTTATTTGTACAGCTTTTGTTGGGACTAGAGCAACTTTCTTGAAATCATCATAAATTTCTTCACTTGAAACTCCACCCCCTTGAAATAATTTGGCTTTTTTATGTGATCCGTCTTCATCCAATTCCATGCTCTCAACCTCAGAAAGACTTATTTTAATTACAATACTAGTGCTCTATGTCATTTGGGATAGTGTAACCGGTACAGTACGTGTATCTTCGTCAGACCTGGGAGTCTCCATAAGCTGCAATAGATTGGCTCTTTTAGCCAAACCTTCAATAGACTGGTGATCAAACGGTTTGTTCTTGTTGGCCTGTTTCCTCAGGGAGATTACATGGTGAGGATCATAATTTATCCCTGGATCCTTTTTGAATTCCATGCCTGCCAATAATTTTTCAATAAACACTAAGGCACCTTTATTTTTAAAAATGAAAGAGCCAACCTTGAGGGGGAATTTAATATTTGAAGATTTTTTAAAAGCTCCAAAATTCTCTTCCTCAGACTGCAACCTCTGCCTCATGAATTCTAATGAAAAGATTCTTGGGGTTAGGAAAGCGGGTAACTTATAAGGCTTCCCGGTAAATCCATATACCCTTAAAACAGTGGAATCTTTGTGCAAGAACCAGTCCCCAACTCGGTCCTCGGGTGAGGACTACATCAAACACTTCATCTCCTCCAACACATGAGGCAAGTCTTCATCGAACAACATTTTATACATTTCTGACATGATTGAATTGGAAAATTCAAACATGTTGATTTGCTTGGGCAAATCAGCAGAGAAGATAGTACGCAAAAACTGTAGTTCAGTGACATTTGAACATAGCAGCATGTTCAAAAAGTAAGTCTGAAATCTAAAGAACCTGAATTTTGGGAATTCACTTAGCTGAAGATGAATTGCTTCTGCCAAGTACTCATCTAGACTGAACATAGGAACCAACCGAGATTCATAACCTAAGGAACTTATTTTCGATAAAAAACCAAGGATGACTTCACTCACGCGACAATCATCATCAAGATCCAATATTTGATAGACCAAAGATACCACTAATTGAACTTTATTTTTAAAAATATGCACAGGTTAAGGTAAGAAAAGACCATCTAAAGATTGACCTTCTTTCAAAATATTGGACAGGAATTGGCAACGGACTTCAGTTTCACAACTCTTGAACAATTTGGCAAGGATTAACTCATTCACAGGTTCACGTTGGTTAGGGTAATTTTCAGGCAAATTGAGATTTTTGTGGATGACTTTGGCACTGATTTTATAGAGAATTCGAGACGTAGAGTGGCTTACAATGATTCTCTAAGAAGGGGAATAAATCACAGCACACCATTCCACAAATTCTAGAAAATGTAGGGTTTGTTCAAGCGCGAAATAATATAAAAAGGATTTATAGACATTCAAGACATCATTTTCCTGTGAATTATAGTGCCATAACCTTTCTTTACTGACTATTACACTTCCTATAGACAAAAACGGGTCGCACACACCTCTATCCCTATCAACTAAATAATCTTCCCTGTCATCTACAATATGACCAGACCCTTGCAATTCCTTCCCCTGGTCCATAATTCAGTTGATAAATGGTAATTAGACGGACGAATTATGGGCCTTTAAGCCTTACCTATTAACTGTAGCGGTGTGCGTTCAAAACTAACAGTCGAAGGTTGACGAATCCACAAGTATTTTTCACCCATATGGCACCAATAAAATAACCATGGGACAAGTCAACTTCTCTTTTATAGGACCCCACTCCGAAGCATTCCTTTGGCGGTTTCCACTAAACCACTTTCACCTCTGAAGTCCACCACTATCTGCCATGTGGACAGTGGTTTATATTCCGCAACCACCCTTCACCTTTATCTGCCGTGCACCTTCACACTCCGGATCCATTCGTGACCATTGATCTATTTCACCTTTTATTTTCAACCCATTAGA
>LPNX010397384.1:866473-902982 GCA_001517045.1 Pseudotsuga menziesii | reverse complement strand
GGAGTGAATAATTTATATAACTGACATAATTTGTTTACATTTTTTTATATTTTTGTTATTAGAATTTGATTGCAAATTCTTTAAAATGTATTTAGTTTAACATGAATATAGTTAATTAGCGTTGTTTAGAACCATACAACACCTTTTATGTTTTAAAGTTTTGAGATTTTATAAAATACCTTTATGTTTTAAAGGTATGAAAATCAAATTCAACTTTAGCATAACAGAATTTAAAGCTCAGTCTTGCAAATGCTGACATGGATTCCACCCATCAAATTAAAACCAGTATCAAGCTGAAAAACAAAGTAAAATCTGATCTAACAACTTACTGAGCAATTTCGCATATAAAGAGATTGTAAATGAAAGCATTTGTATCAAATTTGGTTTTTAACATGACAAAATTTAGAAGATGCAAGCACAGATTTCAGAGAAAAAAAACAGTATACACATGGATGGTTGCATAAAATAATATCCAGCCTGCTATATTCAGATATTGGCCTGAAGCCAAGATAAGGAAACAAGGGAAAAAACAACACAGTATTCTCCAGCCATATAGAAGTGTGATTCCATTTGAGAGAATTGATAAATTTCATGAAAGAATTGATAAATTTGCTCATATTCATATCACTTTGTTTGTAATATCTGTTATATTCAATATGAATATCAAATATATCTGTTTTAAAACAATAGATCTCCATCATATCACATTCTTCTTATTCACCTTCTTACATTGTTACATTGTTATTCTTAAGCTTATTTCATGTAATTTTATAATCTAAAATTTGGATTATAAAATATTCTACTGTAAAATTCAATTGCAAAAATAACTAAAAACATATACATACTGTGGATCAACTAAAATATTAATGTTGCCACGCACGACTGGAACCAGCTTAGATCCAGCGTTACCCGGCTCTATCATGCGCCGAGAGGAATCAAATATTTAGAGGTGCAAACCCTGCTTCAACAATTGCACTCCAAAAAAGGGTTTTCACCTCGAAATATTTGATCCCTCTCGGCGCATGATAGAGCCGGGTAAAGCTGGATCTAAGCTGGTATTAGTTCACAGGTATTATAAGGAAGATATTCGTTCATCAACTCTGTCCATGGACTGAGCTCATGAATGAATACTCTGTACATGGACAGAGTTCATGAATAAATGCTATGTCCATGGACAGAGTTGATGAACTCTGTCCACATGGAGTGATGAACATAACACTGTCCATGTGGACAGGGTTGAGGAACTCTGTCCATGCAGATTTCATCAACTCTGACTCTCATCAGTTTACTTAGCATAAGGGTTTTTTATGATTTTATGGAATAATGAAATTTTTTGTAGTTGACATAAAGAAATGTAGTTTTAATTTCATATTTGATTATATTGTTTACATTAATTTTAAAAATCTAAAATACATCAAAAACACAGAGATTGCTACGTTAATTTCTCATACATCCAACATTAGTGTAGCTATTTTCATTTTAAGAACTATTAGATAATATTAGGGACATCTAGGTCTTTATTAAAAATGTAGTTTTAAAAATTTAAAACACAGAGATTGCTACATTAATTTCTCATACATCCAACAATAGTGTAACTATTTTCATTTTAAGAACTATTAGATAATATGAGGGACATCTAGGTAATAAAAACTTAGTTTTTATAGTAGTTAGTTCTCTGAAGTTGAGGAATTAACATGCAGAATTTGAATATGTTATGAGTTGATATATTAGATAATGTTAAGGACATATAGGTCTTTATTAAAAACTTAGTTTTTTAGTGGCTAGGTCTTTGAAGATGAGGAATTAACATGTAGAATTTGAATATGATATGATTTGATTTGTGTAATCTTGTAGATATCATATCAAATGGAAATAGATAATAAATTAGCTTTAATCATTTAAAGAACTATTAGATAATATTAGGGATATCTAGGTCCTTATTGAAATTTTAGTTTTTATAGTAGCTAGGTCTTTGAAGTTGATTAATTAACATGTAGAAATTGATATTTGTGTAAACTTGTAGATATCATATCCAATGGAAAGAGAGCAGTCTTTGAGACAGAAGCGTAGGAGGTCATCACATTCTTCGGGAGTTGGTGTCCGAAATGAAAATCGAAGACTATCTACTTCACCTTGGGATTTAAGCTTATTGTATAGTTCACATTCATATGATCATCGATGTGGCGATAGTGGTAAAGATTATTCCCCCTTATCATCTATGGGTGAATGTGGATCTCGACCTTTTGTACGGGAGACAAGTGTGGAAGCAGAGCAAGGTTCACAAGAGGCTCGTCATCCTACACAGGGTGGTGAAGGTCGAGCAAGGACACAATATGCCCAACTAGATGAGGGTTGTACACCCATTATGACCTATCCATCAGATTTACCGGAGGAGATTCCATGGGAAAGTGGTATTCAACAAATGACCCTTGAAAGTTGTAGGGCTCACTATGACAAGCTGCAAAACGATCTTTCTAGTTTGGATCTCGCTCCAGAGAACAAACAAAGTATAGAGATGGTTTTGCAATCATTACAAAAATTCATTGAGGTATATGAGGATCTTGGACCAACAATAGATGGTTTTGTTGCCTTGATGCAAAGAAGAAAGGCACAAGTGATCGGTCCAGACAAGTGGGATGTTGTGAAGGAGACAGTGAATAGAGAACAGGCCAACTCAATGTTCAACTTCAAAGAGGGCCTAAAGTGGAAAGCATTGAATGTGCAATATTTTAAGCACCTTGAACTTGCACATCTTTTATATGATCGGTTCCTTGCATCCTATGTTCGGTTGCCATGGAACGATGAGGTTCCTAATTATTTTGCTACGTTTTTTTATGCTGAATTTTTTTGAGGAATGAAACCAGACTATACTGATATTAATTTTGAGTTTTATGGAGTTGGAAAGGGAAAGATATGCAATCGAAAATGTGCCCTTAGAGATCCCAGTACTCTTCGACCTTCACCTCCGATATCTCATCCACCTAGGCTTGTGACTTACAAATCGGAGATGGAGCCCACATCACAAGTTGGGACAACTGCAAGGCATAATGTTGCCGAAGGTTTAACTTTGGCATTTGTAGGAGTTGATGTTGGATTCAGTCCAGAGAGGGCTCGAGCCACTATTCGAAAATATTTTGTTTACAAAACAAATGATGAGTTAGATTGTATGGGCATTGAAGATCTAAAGGCCTATGCCAAGCTTTGTCATAATATAGCTTTGGATAGAATATCTAATGACATGTCAAGTATAGGAGAGGTTTGTGTACTCTCAATCTATTAATTTTTTTTATTTATTTTGAAATAAACATTTTGTTACATTATATCTATGTATGATAATAAAAAAATTGATGCATAGTAATAAATACGTTACGTAAATGTTTATTGTTTTCAGTTTTCTTGATTGTTAAATGAACATAATTTTAGATACTCCACTAGTCAAAATGCTTGAAATGTAGAAGAACATTTTGGAGAGGTATATTTAAAATTTACACATTTATATTTATGTTTGAAAGATTTTTTTTTTTTTAAATTTAACTATGTATCTTATTGTTAATTTGACTTATCTATGCAGGTTTCATTAGATTCAAACTTTTTAGACAATTTTCCATCTATTGTGAGCTAATGTTTTTTTTTTTTTTTGGTTTTAAGTTAATTGCTAAGCTTAATATTTTTTGCTTTTACTATGATTTATTTATTAACAAAATTTAAAGTTTTAAGGGAAGAGAAAATATTGAAATTGGAGGTGAAGATATAGGTTCTTTGATGGATGTGGGTATTGGCACCGAGGTAATTTTGTTCATAATTGAATTGTTCTCTAATATATATGTTTAAATAGTTTAAATAATGTTTGACATTTGTAAAAAAAAATTATATATGTTGAAGGTTGGGTATCTTCGACCTTTTCGAGGCAAAGGAAAGACTCCATTGGACGATAGTGTTGGAATTGTAAGTTTAATATTTTATTTTTTTGAATTTAGTTTAAAATAGTCTAAATAATTTGTAAGATTTATAAATTGTTTTTATATATGTTGTAGCTTGGGTCTACTCCACCTTTTACAGGCAAAGAGAAGACTCCGTTGGATGATAGAGAATTGGAGGTAATTTTGTTAATAATTGAATTGTTCTTCGATATATTAGTTTAATGTGTTAATGTTTTGATTTTGATTTAAAGTTATTTAAATAATTTATGATATTCATAATCTGTTTGTATACATGTTGTAGATTGTTACGAGTCTAAGGGAAGACCCTAGTCGAGGATAATGGTGGACTTCCATTTAGAGAATTATTTATATTGTTCTTTTTATGTAGATATATATATTGTAGTTGATTTGGACATCGAGGAGCTTAATTTTTGGATTATATACATGTACATTGAACTCACATGTACATAATTTTTGGATTATATACATGTACATTGAACTCACATGTACATGATTATTTTTTGGGATTATATACATGTACATTGAACTCACATGTTCATGATTGTTTTTTTGGATTATATAAATGTGCATTGACCTTAGATATTATTTTTTGGATTATATATATGTATATGTAAAGGTTAGGAATGTTAGGAAGTTTTGATAGGTGCAAATATATGAATGTATGTAAATTATTAAATTAAAGTATGCTTGTTATTGAGAAGTTGAGAATGATAGAAATGTTATGAAGTTTTGATAGGTGCAATATAATGTTAAGAATGAATATATGGGGAATGTTAATGTTAAGAGTGAATATATGAGGAATGTTAATGTTATGAGTGAATGTGGGAATGGGGGGATGTTAGGAGTGAATGTTTTGATAGGTGCAATGCTAGGAGTGAATGTGGGAATGGGGGGATATCAGGAGTGAATGTTTTGATAGGTGCAATCTAATGTTAAGAATGAATATATGGGGAATGAATATGGAAATGTTAATGTTAGGAATGTCAGGAAGTTAATGTTAGGAATGTTAAGAAGTTTTGATAGGTGCAAATATATGAATGAATGTTAAGAAAGGTTAGGAATGTTAGGAAGTTTTGATAGGTGCAAATATATGAATGTATAAATGAATGTAAGAATGAATATATGGGGAATGTTAATGTTAAGAATGAATATATGGAGAATGTTAATGTTAGGAGTGAATGTGGGAATTGGGGAATATTAGTAGAGAATGTTTTGATAGGTGCAATGTTAAGAGTGAATGTTAGCAGTGAATGTAGGAATGTTAGGAGTGAATGTTTTGATGGGTGCAAATATATGAATGAATGTTAGGTAGTTTTAATAGGTGCAAATATATGAATGAATGTTAGGAAATGTTCGGAATGTTAGAAAGTTTTGATAGGTGCAAATATATGAATGTTAGGAAAGGTTAGGAATGTTAGGAAGTTTTTATAGGTGCAAAATATATGAAAGTATGTATTATTAGGTTTATGTATGATTGTAGATGTAAAATATTTTCAGTGTTGAGAAGTTGAGAATGTTAGGAATGTTAGAAAGTTTTGATAGAAATATTTTTTATTACTAAGGTAAAATTAGCAACTTGATTCTGAATTTTAATATTTTTTATACTAAGGTAACATTAGAAATTTAATTATTATATTTATTTTATGTTCGTTACAAGAAAAGAAAAGGAGCACTACAAAGTTGCAGTAGTAAGGAAACTACAAATAGCATTCCTATATAACCCCCCAGGATTTAAAGAAAGGTGATGAAATGAATACAGAAAAACAAAAAGAAAGACTTGTAAAGTTACAGGGAGAATTCAAAAAGTTAAAGCCCCCCATGCTTGATGGAGAATTTGAGGAAGCAATAGAATCTTGGTTGTTAATTCTACTCTGTGGTGGAAGGAGGATAAAAGTGTCAGTAACATAGGTAGTAAAGAGTTGAGATGGAAAAAAAAAATTTAAACTATTGAAAAAATGTATATGTCAGAACGATATTATGATGAGAAAGCCCAATAATTCAATGATTTGAGACTAGGATTGTTAACCATGGAAGAATTTGTAACCAAGTTTGTAAATTTACAATGCTATGTACCATACCTAAGAGTTGAAAAAGCTAAGGTATACGGTTTTATCAGTTGTTTACCCCCAGTGTATAAGGAAAAGATTGTGTTTGAAATTCCTAAACAATGGATGAAGCAATTAGAAAGGCCTAGTTGTGCTACCATTTGTTTAAACAAATATCCAAATTTAGTAGAAGTTGAAAAATAAAAAATAAAATTGAAAAGATCGATCAACGTAGGAAATGATTTAAACCCTCACCTTTTGGAAAAGGAACAAGAGGTCATACTGATAAAAATTACAACAGGAGAGGTTCAACCAATAGCAATGGGGTAAAGAGTATCAAAACTTCTAGTGGAGGATGGAATAGTAACCCGTAAGCATGTTGCAGGAAGCTTCTACTGTGAATGACATAGCCAGGAATATCCCTATAGTTAATGTTTCTTTGGAATATCAGCAGGCGGACCATCAACCCACCATGTTGGAAGTAGAAGGTAAAGTTTTGAACATACATGTTTCTATACTTATTGATTCAGGATCTAGTTTAAGTTACATTGCACCAAAAGTAGTTGAAAAGTGTAAACTTAGTAAGGAAAAACAAAAAAATGCATGGTTGGTATAGCTGGCAACAAAGGTAAAAAGGAAAGTTACGGAGATAGTTAAAGATTTGTTATTAGGTTTTAATGACTTGGATACCTCAATTAATTTAAATATACTTCCCCTAGGATCCTATGACATTTTGATAGATATGGATTGGCTAGAATCTCATAAAGTTGTTATCGACTATTTGCATAAAAATTTTAGTAGTGTGGATGAGGAGGATAAGTATTATACAATGAAGGAAATTTATAGACCTTTATCTACACGACAAATTTCAGCACTACAATGTAAAAAGTGTATTAGGAAAGGGTGTCAACTTTATGGAATCAAAATTAAAGAATTTGAGCCCGACAAATAAAAAATGGAATTGGAACAATTTCCTATTTTAAAGGAATTTGAAGTTGTATTTTGTAAGAAGATATCAGTATTACCCCCTAAACGATATTTAGATTTTACCATAGATCTAATGTTTTTTTCAACACCAGTATCATGAGCTCCATATCATATGAGTATCCTAGAATTAACGAAATGAAGAATACAATTACAAGAGTTACTAGACAAAGGATATATTTAGCCTAGTGTATCTCCTTGAAGAGCACCTGTTTTGTTCGTGGGTGTGTTAGTAATATGATAAATTGTAATGTATTATTATTGTTTATTGCCGTGCATGGATAACTTATAGTTGATGAATAGATAACCAACCATTGATGGTAGATAACTAGAAGAACGTGAGCTAAAAAAAAATCCGGTCGACGAAATATTTGTTGCATTTGCGTTATAAAAAACGGTTCCATAACGAAAAAACATTGTTCGGCCGAATAACCTCTGAGACCTGAAACCTACACAATTTTTCAGGTTTCTCCATTTTCGGAAGGTAAAATGGATGCCTTACACTACAAATCGATTGTCGGACTTGATACAATTAGTTTCATCATTGAATCTACTTTCCGTAGGTATAGATTTTGTTGTGTATAGGTGAGATCCATTTTTTTTTTTTTTTGTTTCTTAACATGTGTCGAGTTTCATTTCATCTCTTTCAACATGCGGCGAAATGAAAAATATATAACTTTAAAAATACACCACCTAAAAAATTGAAACAAATATAGTGCAGTTAATTGGAGTGTCTACTTCAAAAAGGTATTCGTAGATTTTTAAATTTTATAGTCAATTGAGAGAAAAGTGGTGCAACCAAACACATGTTGAAAATCAACAAGGTTTTCCCATTGATAGAATTCAAAAAAATATTATAATTAGTATATAGATCTATTGGTTACAAACTTATATTCATTGCAATAGTATATTGTGTGTAGATTTTCATAACATATTTTGCTTTTTCAAAGCATAAGTTTAACAATGATTTTAGGGGCGCAACCAAACATGTCTATTTTTTAGTCCTTTCATTTTATAAGGACACACTATCAAACATTATCAGAAACAACACATCAAATCTCAATAAATAAAAAATTGAAAAAATTATGAATAGAAAGCTAACATAATTCTCTAAAAGTTTTGTTTTTACTTGAAAGTGAAATTCTAAACGAAAATATTACTTTCATTTGCCCAAAGTTGAAAAACATGAAAAAATCAAATTTATTTTCTCATAAGACCCCCCAAAATAGACACCCGTCTTCATGGATTCACCCTTATGTGTTTGTTTCTAATTTGAAAAGAGTAAACTATTTCATGTGTTTCTAGTGATAAGTATTTTTTATGCTTATAAATCTTCTCTAGGAAGAAATATTGGGTTGGGAATTAAACCATGATTTATTGAGACTTGAAACCAAGTGGGGGTCAGAGAATAAAAATTTTACAAAGTAAAAGGGAGATATGTAATTGCCCTAATTTAAATTTGTCGTTATTGATTTTACAACTATAATTTTAAGTGTTTACTTACTAAAAAGCGCAATGTTATGGTATGTAGTCTATAGACATTTGCATCATGGCCATCGTCGAAGATCTAAAAGTTTCCTTGAGGGAAGGATATAAAACTCTAATGTTGTCAACGAGGAGGTATATAATTTCAATACATTTTTAATATTTAATTATAAAATAGTTCATATTTTTTCGTTTTGCATGCAATAACTAGAAATTTTATTGCTGCAAGCAGTACATGAAGATATCAATATTCCTCATGAGGTGTCAGTTTTAGAGACTAGATGTTCTAACCATCCAGAAGTTAACCCTATTGCAGTAGGTACCATGAATGAGGACATTAGAAAATAATATTTATTTGGTTTATGTATAATATAAATGTCGATGTCATTTATAAATGATTTTTTTAATTGTAGCTAAATTGGATCATACCCATTCATCTACACGTAGATGTATCTTATGGTTCTAATCAAGAACCAATTCCAAAATCAACAAATCGACAAGAGCATGAGGAAGAATATGCCAACGTCAAAATTCTAAACCTTGTAAAAAAGAAAAAACCTAGAGGAAGTAGTGTAGTAGAGATTAAACATTTTGTGTGATAGACAAATTTTGTTGTATAGTAATGAACTATGTGTTCTCTATATTAGAGTTGTGTTTCAACATTCCTTTCCACTTTTGATTATTGTATGGCATGTCATTATTCATCATAATACCATTATTTTTAGCCTTATGCTCACCCTTTATGTTTTATCTCTTCTCTACAATTGTTTGTATTATTGTCATTTAAATGTCATATTTATTTCATTGAAAAAAAAAGAGCAAACAAAAAATACAATACTAGATCCTTAGTCCAAATTATCATTCCCCACTACTAATCCTAAATACAATAAAAAACATAAGATTTGAAAGGAAATAATCTCATTAAAATTCTCATGAGCATAACTTAATTCCACATAAGGATACAAGAGGAGAAATGTAAATAGAGGGAACACAAGCATAACTAGAAAGCATTGGTCTTGGTATGGGGAATGAGTTTCTATATTTAAGTTAATAGATGAAAAGAGGAAAAAGCTTGGAAACTATTCAAGACATTTGGGTACATTAAAGTCTAATATTTGTTGTTCTAACTTATGTTTTTGCTGCATTTTTATGCATGAATCGTATATTTCTTGTGATACCATGTTTTATGATATCATTGATTTGTCTTTCTTGTTCTTATAGTTAATATAAGTTTAAATTAGTACTACCTCACTAAATATTCATAATAAAGACTTAATCATTAGGTGTAGGTCTTTCAAACTAGAGAAAGAATATTTGTGTGGATGGTGAATAATGCATGTGGTCATATCTTATCACACTAAAAACATATCACTACATGCATAGTAGGCTTCACCACTCACATTGTTTTACTATTGTATATGCATGAATTTTATATGTTTATGATGTCATGTTAGTTTCAAATGTTTTTGAGCAATATCTTGGGGAGGCATCCTTCCATCCAGAAAAATATGCAATATCGTCCACTTAAACTTGTGGTCTCAGCTACTTTCAACTTATTTTTTTGAAGAAAAACTTTACATATTAAGAAAAACAATATATACAATATGTAATATAGCACAACAAATCATTTATGCTTTATTAACATAATGGTTGCAATAAGGTAAAAAACAAAAAACCTGAAATCTCTTTTGCATATCTAACTAATATATCTTTTGAAAGGACACATAAAAAACTAAGACCTTTAAAACAAAGTTTCAGCGATGTTTCTATATTGAAAACATACCTGCAACTTGAATAAAATGCCATAATCCATCATAACTTGAGAGAATATATCGGTGTACGTCACCAAGAAGGGTCGTTCTCTAATGAATGGAGACATTGTCCATAAAAACATAAATTATGTTGAATGATACCTCAACGATGATTACATTCCCGAAACATAGGCTTAACACTTTCCGATTTGGAATATCTAGGACATTTATCATCGACAAATCCATTATTTTTCAACTAAGCTTTAGAAGGAATCCCCAAAGACGATCAACAATGCAAAAATATTTGAGTTTGCTAGAAATCTTATAAGACAAATCCTTGCTTAACCTAGTAATACATTTAAATTTGTGTCTGATGAATACCACTCATCATTACAGGATGAAGCCAAAGCTCACTTATTATGAAAGATAAGCTATTGTTTATTATATTCATAGACAAATATAGGTTTAGCATAAGGTCGTCTCCAATATTTCCAAATTGGTCCATGAAGATAATTCTTCACATGTCAAAATACATGAAGATAATTTTTCACATGTGAAAATATTTTTCTAGGGTCACATTTCTAATGTGTCAAAACTATATTTTAATTTTTTGTAGGCTATAGTAGTGATGCTCGGTAGACACACACCAAATATCAACCAAACATCATTTATAGTTTCAATGACTAATAGACGTCGCTTAAGAGATGGTATTTCCACGAAAAAGATGTCCCTTGGGAAACATCTAGGATGTAGAAGGAACATCACTTAAGCGATGTCTAGGTGGCATTCTTTCCATGTTCTAAGCATCCCTTAAATGACATCTCCATGATGGATTAACTGTCTTGTTAACGAAATCTGGTCCAAATTATAGACGTCTCTTAATGGACATTTATCCACATTGGAAGCATCCCTTAAGCAATGTTTCCAACGTGGAATAGACGTCTCTTAAGGAACAAACAACCCACATTGGAGATGTCTCTTAAGGGACATATATTCCACGTTTGAGACATCTCTTAAGCGATGTTTTCAACGTGGCATAGGTGCCTCTTAACAGATGTTTCCAACATGGAATAGGCATTGGTTAAGTGACATTCATACAAGATATGAATGTGACAATCATATGCTTTCGTCCCAATAGTTGTTTAACGTTCAATATGTTGAAAAAGCAACATCATTCCAAAGACATATCACTGGCATTTAAGAATTTTCCTTTTGGTGTTTAAAAGAGACAAAAAAAGCATCAAACATTTGTCAAATTTTAGGCCAAATGTAGTAGTGTAAATTTGGTGAAAGGCTCAAATATTTTTAGCATTTTTAGATTTAACTTTCACCCTTGAATGGCAAAAAGAAAATGATACTTTTTTTAAGGTTTTTTGTTGTAGAAATGGAGTTAGGAAATTAGTGCCTTCAATCCTTGGGTGAAATTGAGCCTTAAGATCGGCCTTCATTTAAATTACTTGGACAAAATGCCTACAAAAGAGCATGAAATTTTCCCCCAAACCTTTGGGTTATTCACAAAATTCATTTCAAGGAAGGGTCACCTAAGCACACACCTTCAATTAAAATTATAGCCCATACCCTGGTTTATGCCTTCTTCAATCTTGTACCCCTCCTAAAATGCAAAATACAAGCTAGATGCAAAGATCAAGCACAAAGCAAGAAAAGAGATTATTTCGTACTTGATTGAATGGAACAATTTTTCTCTTCTTAATGGACTAGAAAATTTAACCTTCACATGCAAGAGGAGTTTCAGAAGTTACCTCAAAAATGAGATCCACGAGTTATGCCACAAATAAAGAAACCTCCAAGATCCAAGAACCAAAGATGAAACAAAATTTTATTCTCCAACACTCAACAACAATATAAAACGATAAATTAAGCTCTCTTATATAGGAGACTAGCTCAACTTCCTTTACAATAAAATATAAATATATCTACTAAAACCCTAAATCTATCCTAGGGAGACTCAAAGAATCCTCTAGACATGGACAAACTTGATAAACAACTCTCATAAGCTAGAAATAATAGACAAGGGGATATCCACTAGAAATGGCCCAAAAGGTGGAGTTCTTCCTCAAAAAGGTGAAATCTCTCCATGAAAAGGCTTCTAAAACCACACGTAGCAAAATTACAATATGACACTTTAAATGACAATTCTAGATTTTCCAATTTTCTCAATATTTATTGCATTTTCTATTATAACCACTTTTCATAAATATTGTGGCCATTCAACATCTAAATTCATTGATATGGCATTGAGATGGCATAATTATGGGTATTTTTCCAAAAGGTAATTGCTCCTTAAGTTAGGATGCCCCTCCAAAGATGTCCTATGAAAAATGGCATCCACATATATGCCAAGGGTAGTGATCCTCATGAAACACCTATCCATCATCATGGAACATCATAACAAGTGTCATAACATGTGTAGGTAAGCAAATGTTTTGGTGTTAAAGGTTAAACCAACATATAACTTAGGAAATGTTCTCAATTATGTAAATAATGCATTAAAGTAAGTTACTATTACGCCTTTCTAACAAGTCAATGAGTTGATTAACCTTTACTCATCCAATATAGCATTGGTGTGACTCTATTAAAATCATTATTACATGTGAAATCCATAAGTTAAGTCGCATTTCCTAGATTTATAAACTAAGTGAGGGTAAATAAATTGAATGTGAACTTAGGGAAATAAAGGGGTCTTTTCAAATTAACCATCATAGCAATTGAGTGTTTTAGGTATACCCTTGAATTTCAAGAGTTAGGGTTTAATATGTTTCTTCCACATGTGTTCCTTTGAATGAAGTGTTGTATTGGATCATCCATCCTTGTGTCTCTTTTTTGCGGTCCATTTTCTTTTTCTTACTTTGATATTTCATGTATTTCCATTCATAGCCCTTTCATTGTCTTAGTCCTGTTTTCTTTAATTTTGGCTTTGATAACCTAGGACAAGGGAACCTGTATTTTTGCAAGGAGATTATATCCCATAGTTTTTCAATTTCATTTACATTTAAAAACACCAACCTTAGGGTACTAGACCTTTTTTTCTTAAATGAGGAATTCATACAAGGGATTAGTTATGAGACCTTAGGTCGTTGCAAATGATAGATCATTTACAAAGGGTAAAGTGAAGGGGATGGATCAATTGGCTAACGAATCAAAAAATGTCTAGGAAGAATGTTATGAAATGGATGATTTCACCTAATTTAGTTCACTAGTGTTTAAAGTAACCTTTGGACTAACACACTTATAATCCTAAACACACTACGATAAGATTAATACATTAGTCATTGTTTTAAGTATTATGTACGAGCATAAATGTAACATCCCATGCAAACATATTGTCATACAAGAAAACATTGTATGAGTATTTGAGTGTTAGATATATCATGGCACATAGAACATTTGACACTATATCTGGCTATGCATATCCAAGGCATATTGACCATCTAACCATGTTGAAGAACCTATTACCAATTATCTATGGGGAATCCATAGATCTCAACTCATGAACAAATGTATGTGATATCATCACAAACCAAATCTGATCAACATATTACCTCTTTCTTAAAGAGGGGTAATAAGACAACAACGATAATTATAGGCATAATCCTTATATTGGATGAAGAAAAAATAATCATTTTAGAGCCCGAAGGAATCCTCGCCACTATAGAGAAGGATTTTCATTTTAGAGTAACAATCAAGTACCTCATAAAATAAAAAAACCTATCAAAGGATGGTGTGTCATGGGAGACATACATGTTTAGTCAATTATATTCATCACAACCATTTCTTTGAGGGAAAATCACATTGAAGGAGAAGGTAATATTACATATAAAAAATAACATCATTAAATAAATGTAGTAAACCTAAACTATAGAATCAGAGTAATAAATATATAAAAAATAAAAATAAAAATTTGAATATAGGATATCATGTGTAATTTTTAAAAGCTACATCACAAAAATACATAACTTTACAAGAAACTCCACCATGAGTATATAAATTTCAATGTCATTCTACTTTTATATATATATATATATATATAAACCTTAGAATTTATAACATGAAAAGTAATCTCTAGCAACACAATATTTTGCATTACATTTATAATCTTATTCATTAAATAAATGAATTGACAAATAAACCAATGTAGCTCAACAACATCCTTCCATGTCCCATACAAACTTATATATATAAACCTTAAAATTTATAACATGAAAAGTAGTCTCCAACAACCCAATATTTTGCATTACATTTATAATCTTATTCATTAAACAAATGAATTGACAAGTAAACCAATGTATCTCAACAACATCCTTCCATGTCCCATAGAAATAGGAAATTCGATGTGGTTACTATTGGTGTTTGTATGTGCCATTGTAAAATAAAAAATGAAACTTTACTATTCTCTACTTTTAACTCCTACTTGTCCTTATCTTTGTTGTGTGATAGCTCTTACTTATCTATTTATTAATTATTCTTAATCCCTTAAAGAATATGTAGTGGGTGGCTTTGAAAGGGTGAGTCTTATCTCTTCAATGTTATAACTTTATACTAATTCAAAGGTCCCATCTAAGCTCGTATGTGCTAACACATTGTCATTTATAGGTCTCATCTAAGCTCGTATGTGCTAACACATTTATCTCTTCAATGTTATAACTTTATAATAATTCAAAGGTCCCATCTAAGCTCGTATGTGCTAACACATTGGCAATTCTAGGTCTCATCTAAGCTCGTATGTGCTAACACATTGTCATTTCTAGTGCATCGACCCCCTCCATGGATTATGATCATACCATATTATGGAACATACTCTTAATAGTTGGTCTCATCGCTTTCATTAGAATTAGTGCTTTCATATCTAATCCACCTCAAGGTATTGACATATACTGCTACTACGTCATCTTCTAATTTTATACTCCTATTTTTTAATCCACATATTATTTTCCATCTATGGACTTCATTATTCATCATCCGCTTCAATCTTTTCTTTATTTGTTTCCACGTGCTAACACATTGGCAATTCTAGGTCTCATCTAAGCTCATATGTGCTAACACATTGTCATTTCTAGTGCATCGACCCCCTCCATGGATTATGATCATACCATATTATGGAACATACTCTTAATAGTTGGTCTCATCGCTTTCATTAGAATTAGTGCTTTCATATCTAATCCACCTCAAGGTATTGACATATACTGCTACTACGTCATCTTCTAATTTTATACTCCTATTTTCTAATCCACATATTATTTTCCATCTATGGACTTCATCATTCATCATCCTCTTCAATCTTTTCTTTATTTGTTTCCATGTGCTAACACATTGGCAATTCTAGGTCTCATCTAAGCTCGTATGTGCTAACACATTGTCATTTCTAGTGCATCGACCCCCTCCATGGATTATGATGATACCATATTATGGAACATATTCTTAATAGTTGGTCTCATCACTTTCATTAGAATTAGTGCTTTCATATCTAATCCACCTCAAGGTATTGACATATACTGCTACTACGTCATCTTCTAATTTTATACTCCTATTTTTTAATCCACATATTATTTTCCATCTATGGACTTCATTATTCATCATCCTCTTCAATCTTTTATTTATTTGTTTCCATATCTTCTCGAGTACACTATTATTATATAATATGTCTTGGCCTATTTTTTTGAGGTCATCTAATTACCTTTCAATGGATTCTCTGGAAACATTGTATCTATCTTGACTAGTATCTCTATATACATTGTTTGTCTTTGGATCCATTTCTCCAGCTTTAACTTTCTTCTAATCCCTCTTCATCCTTCCTTATCTTAACCCCACGTCATGTTGGATTTTTGCGCTTCCATCAGGTTTGGATTCATCCTCATCTATCCCTTATTTATGAACATATTCATCCATAGAGGTATCAACTTCAACAACCATCCTCTCATGCCTTCTTGAAAATATTTTACTTTTTCAATCCAATAGTTGATTGCTCATGCCTACTTATTAAGCACTCTCCTTAGGGTTTCAATATTCTCTTGAATCCAAAGTATAGGTTCTTGAGGTCAACACACTAAATTGATTTATAAATCTTAGTATCCACTCTTATAATAAATTAGGGAATCCAAAAAAGAAAATTGTATGCTTATCTAAATAACTATACCTATGTTTCTACCACTTTGGATCCACACTTAAATTCTAAGTTTCCTTTCGGGAGAATTCGATATTTTTCTCCTCAATCCAATCTTGAATTTATTCTCTTGAAGGTTTCCATGGAATAATATTATTTCTTAGAAATATGTGTTCTTTCTCGACATTGGGACCAATTATCGGCACTCTAAACATATCTAAATTCATGAATAATCCAACAAATGGAAACCAAAAATGTTGACTATTTCAATACCCAAAAAAGGGTAAGGTATCACCCAAGATGTTGAAAGGAATTACAAAAACAAAAATTTATGATAGAAAACAAAACATAACATATATGTTTATAGTAAAGAATACGGAAATAGTAATTAAGCATATATGCCATATCATACCATAGAAATGAAAGGGAAAACTAGAGTACAACCATCTACATTAATTCCCATAGGAACAACTTATTACATTCTCCTTATGTCTCCTACAATACCCTCAAAAGGAGTCAATACCATCTAACAGCGTATATTATCCCATCATCATGTATTTTGACCTTATATATGTAATTACATACATATTTATGCAGTCAAATGGAAGTTTAATGTGGTCAAGGATTGTATTCAAACTGGTGTGCAAGTTTTTAATGTTATCAAGTTCCATGCACCAGCAAGCCACACACTTTGATAAGTTTGGTGCGTGAGAAAAGTACAATGTGATACTCAAAACTTTACAAAATAGGGAACCATCAATGGATTATATTCTTATGGAAAAAGGATGGTTAAAGCCTTAAACATTAAAACCTCAAACTTTAGAGTAAGTTAAACAATTTGTAGTAGCTTTAAGTGAGGATTCTACTGACTATCGCAAGGGAAGGATTGATGGGAAGGATGTTAAAACAATAAGCTAGTAATTCTTCTAAAATTTATTTTTAGGACCATCTTTTCACCTAAGTGAAGATTACATTTAACGAGTATTAAAGAAGACTTCATAATCAATTGTATTTGAGGTGTTTGTTAAAATGGGGTAAGAGCGTGTATTCCAAAATCCAAGATAGATGTGTTCCTCAATATATATTGTGAACGTGAAGAAGTAAACACTACACTATATGAAGATGTTGACAATGAAATTAGAGAATAGCATATTGTCAAACAAGGTGGCACACATCCTAGATTGAAGGAAAATGGAGAGAAACTTTGTTGTGTAGTTATTATGGGAATTAATCAAAATTAGACCTTGGTGGTCCATGGATTCATCAAATAAAGGAAGTAATATGCCTTCATTAAATATGAAAAATCATTTTATTTGACAAATTCAATTGCTAGAAAGTCTCTTGGATGAAAGGTAGCCTCAACACTACAATTTGAGGTGTATTTAACAAATAAGAGTTTTGTATAGTGTATTGCAAAGAAATGTTTTCTTCAACATATTGATGTCACTGACCATACTATGTGCCATGTTTTTTTAATATAATTTCTAGTGGTCTTGATGTCATATTAGGACCTGAACGGTTGGATTTGTTAGGAATTATTATCTTGAACCTTGAAGATAGCTTAATATTTTTCCTACATAATGGGAGTATTTTTCTTAAGGGAATAGAGAAACACCTACATGTACAATTTTAGTTTATAGGATGGAAAAATGCATTAGGAAAAGAGAAAGCACATTTGTTGTTAAGCCAAATTCTTACAATATGTGATTGTTGTCTATAAACGTTGAAAATAATATATCCATAGCACCTAATTGATGCATTCCATGAGCTATTAAAAAATCATGAATGTGAATTCAATGACTTACTTCATGGAATACCACCAAATCGTGAAGTGGATTATGCCATCAAGGTGACTTCAAGCACTCTTATTGTCAATACTCCCCATAATTGACCTCTTGATAATTGAAAGATGTAATAAAAAATCATGTGTCAAAAATTATGTATGGCATGAATTCTTTTTATGCAACCATCATTTTCATTGGTAAACAGAATGATGGTTGTGAAATGATGTATGTTAACTACAGGGAGTTTAATAAGCATTCACTAGTAATTGTCCCAAAAAGTGCAATACAACGTCAAATGGATCTATGGTATTCCATGATGCTAAACAATGAAAATAAACTCCAAGAAACAAAAAAAAAGGATTAAAGAGATGCAAATCGTAAAAAGTACCATTCATCAATTCTTGGGAGCAAATGGAATCCATTTGGGAGCAATTTGAAAAACTTAGTGTTCATTTGCAACAAATCAAAACATAGAAAACACTATACTGATTAAATATTTACATATTTATAGCAATTTTTAGAAGTAATCCTAAATTTGAGAGTTTTTGAAACAAAATTCTCAAGTAATTGTTGGCAAGAATAGGTTGATCTCATTCAGAACTCCATATTTCAGATAGAGCCCTTTTCCCAGGAAGGTTGATTTGTCAAAACAATCAAACATAAATTTAAATTAGGTCTGGTATAATTTATATGAAAAGATTGAATTTGTTTTTTTCAAGTCTTAAATGCAAGCCATATTGCACAAATATCCTAAAATAATTAACTTAACTTGCACATATACTTGAATCTTAACACAAAATGATTCTTAAGCATGAAATTCCATTTTGAGATAGAATAGAAATCAAAAAATACAACTGTCTAAGAAATCTGTAACTACTATACCCAAGCAGTTAAGAACTGACAAAATAAAATAGAACCTTGATCAGTTGCCCAAAAAAGTGTCCTTATTCCTAACTATAAAGTTACTTAAAGTTAATTGGGGCTAACACGAACAATATAGGTTCATTAACATCATTAAAAATTTCAAGAACCAAATTTGTTTCCTTAAGCAATAGTAGCTCCCTTGCCCTTCTTTCTCCGAGTATTTTTCATGTAGAACTCAAACTCTCCACCCTCAAGAATATACTTGGTAAACATCAAACTAGCCCATTTTTTAGTACAAAGAAAACAAATGAAATTCCTTGTCCAAATGATCTAACGCTTAATACAAGTGAACAAACATACCCATCAACACATATGTTAATTAAATTATTAGAGAAATATTTGTAAAACTAATATGAATATTTAAGAGGCAACTATATGTGTAGAATTTATGAAAAAAAATATAAATATTTAGAAAGAAACTTTAAAATCATGTGTACATGAAATTAATATACATATTTATTCTTCAATTTAAGCTAAAACCTCCCTAAGAGGTAGAGGGTTAGAGCCACAACACTCCAACTTTCTACAACAAAGTTCATTTATGTGAGAAGTTATGCAAAAAATGAGTAGAAATACCTCAAAACAATGCAAAAGGGAATTGTTGCAATTGATATCACAATTGGAAATAAAAGAATATATGGCATTATGACATTGTACTTGATAAAGTCCATTAGATTGCAATAAGCTCCATTAGATTTTGGTAAGTTTGAAACTCCAATAATAAAAAATTTGAATCTCCTCTTGTAATCAAAGTTCTTGAGATGCCATTGGTTTCTTCTTGTTTTTGAAAGGTTAGATTTATCAATATTATGCTAACATTTTAGATGCAATCACTATACATTTTAGATAAAGAAATGTCTAATATAATCAACAAAATATTTTTGGGTAATTTTTATTATAAATGCATCTACCCTATCAAAAGACATGTCTACCTATGATATATAAAAATCACAATCTTATAAATTATTATGGTATTCTTTTATTTTAACATTGTATTATTTTATTATAACATTGGATTCCAAATAAAAAATTGTTATTCATTATTTATTGTTAGACTATAAAAAAAAATTGTAATTCTTTATGTATTGTTAGAGTGTAAAAAAACTGATATATTATTAGACCGTACCAAAAAATACTATATCTTATTGTGAATGCATTATTTTACTATTATTATAACTAACAATTATCACAATTTAACGTAACAATTACTACGGCTCAACTTCAACTAAGATTGGATTAGAGCATAACAAACTTATCAAGAAAGTATGCATACATAACATCTATGACAAGATTTTTCACCAAGAAGCTTCCCATTAAAAATTATAACACATAGAGATGAGACACTTCTCATTAACAATTACCACATACTTTAGTAAAGAGAACTATGTATTTAAAATAATATGTTTTATAAATCATTGTATTCCAACTTTAAAATCATTTTTTTTACAAATCTAAATTATTAATATATCATAATAAATAATAAATATTATTTAACATAAAATTTAAAACTTAAAAATATTTTTTAAACGTATATTTTATCTAATGTGAATCTAAAATTTATCATAAAAATTTTATATATTATAAATACATTTTAAATACTGTAAATTATATTTTAAAATTGTTAAAACATTGAAATAGCAATTTCACCATATATCATTATCATACTTTCTTTATTTTAAAATTGTTAAAACTTTGAAATAACATTTGACCATATATTATCATCTCAATTAAAATGTATAAATGAAATAATTTGATTCAATAGATCATCAAACTATAATTAAAATGTATCAATGAAATAACAATGTATTGTTATTAGTCCTTGTGATAGGCAAAGATTATTGTTTTTGATTTTTTCAATTAATTTTATACGAGTACGTTGAATATTTCAACACTTCTAAAATGCAAGTAAATTTTTTGTTTCATTTTCTATTTTTTTCTATTTAATTTAATTTCCACATATTTATTTGAACTTTGATTGGTGTATACCATAAAAATTAAGAATAAACAAATTCACAAAACATAAAAAAAAATGTATATTATTAATGCAAGGAAACATAGACTTATGTGAAGAGGAAAGGTTTCCAGCTTTTTTTATTTCATTCTTTTTTTTTACTTATTATCTATAAGTTGCCAATTTTTCCTTTATTCTCTTCCAAGATTGGAAACATTGAAATGAATTTTTATTATTTTCATTGCATTAATTTTATGAAAGTACATTTAATATATTAACATTTAGTAAGTGTACCAAAAGTTTTAGTTTATTTATTTATTTTATTTATCTTAATTTCTATAAAAAAAATCTTTAAAACTTGATTGGTCCCATACCATGAAAATGAGAATTTAAAAATTTGAACAAAAATTAAAATAAAAAAAGTTTATTATCATTCATAATTGGAAACTTGAACATAAAAAAATAAAAAATTGAATAGTTTTTAGCTTCTTACTGATTTCTTCATGCATGGAAACTTGACTCTAATGAAGAATGGAAAATTGAAAGAAAAAAAAAAGGAAAGTTGAATATTTTTCTTCTTTTTATTGATTTCTTCATGCATGGAAACTTGACTCTAATGAATAAAGTATTTCTTTTAGTATGGATGATGCCGTCATTCATTTTTGTCTCTGCCTTTTCGTTTTCATCTTCCATGATTCACTTGTGGGCAATGCATCTTGGATGCTTTGTTTGTAGGCACCGACACTGACAAGTACATTACCACGCTTCGGAGGGCCGACATTTGGTACAATGGCATTGACTATGCCAATGGTTTTTCCCCTGGCAAGTTTTGCAATGGTAGAATTGTTCCAAATTACCTCTGTATGGACCATATATTCCTTCCATTCTTTCAAGTTTCTTCAATTATTAAATTTGTCTCTTTAGTCAATCGAATAATTGTGTTTTCATTAGAGAGAATTTGAGGTCAAAAATAGGCCTCAAAAGGACCAAAATGTACTATAAAAATCAACCAATTACATTCTAGTATATGACATCATCCCCCATGGTTGAGGTGGCATTGTATGAGTTAAGAATGTTTATTTGTCACATTTTCTATGGTGGATGAAAACCCACAGTTAACCAAGGTAGTGGTACAAGTAATTTTGAGCCATAAAGTAAAGTACTCACAATAAAAGGCATTTCACACTTTCTCATAAAATAATATTATTGTTATTTTCAAGTAAAGTACTCACAATTCACTTTCTCATAAAATAATATTATTGTTATTTTCAAGTAAAGTACTCACAATTCACTTTCTCATAAAATAATATTATTGTTATTTTCAAGTAAAGTACTCATAATTCCTAAAATTATCTTTTCACATTTTTTTATAAAATAATTTATTGTCATTTTCATGCTTTTTAATTTTAAATTATATATTCACTTAATTTTATTTAATATCATAATGTCAAACTAATATATATATATAATCTTGTACTTTTAAAATAAATTAAATTCATAAATAATATTAATATGAAATATGTATGTTAATTATGGATGAGTTATATATATATATATATATATATATATATATATATATATATATATATTGAATCATACGCATTCATTTATATCATGTTTGAATGTATAAACAACATGTTGATATGATAAATGATAATAAATGAATGCGTATCAACATTTATCACCATTTGACAAAAAAAATTATTATAATTTTTTTAATAGTTAATTTTATAGAATAATATGTAAATTATGTTGTTATAACTTGTTAAATATTAATTAATAATAAATGTCAATATGATAATAATTATAATAAATGTTATCATGCTAGGTTTAATAATAAAAATATTTTAAAATTTTAATGATTAAAAAAATAATAAAATTAATTAAGCATTTATATTTAATTTGAAATTATAACATAATATGTAAAACTGTATTATGACGCGTTTTTTTAACAAATTAGTAACATTGATTTTTTACATATATATTTTGTGTTTATAATTTTTTTAGTTGCAAGGACTGGGAATACTTTTCTTAGATAATTATTTATATTATAAAAATATTTTCAAAATGTATAAATATTTTTTTAATAATTTATTTTCGTTTATAAAAAAATATTAGAATAATTTATGCTTGAACTAATAAATTATAAGAATTTATGCACCACCATTCACTTATTAAGTTAATATGATATCTTATTTATTCACAACTTTTTTATTGCTAAAAGTCAATATACATTAAAATCAACTAATAAATTAAAAAAAATTATACACAAGTGTTGACTTAATAGGATATATTATTTGCTCATAACTTTTTATTGCAAAAAAAAAAAATACATAACTTTTTTATTGCTAAAAACAATATACATTAGAATCTTATATACTAATATGACATTTTTTCATAATGTATAAATATTTTTTTAATAATTTATTTAACAATAAATTAAGTCTTATATTATTTTCTATAAGAGATTTAACTATAACATTCATTTACAATAAAATGAATATATAAAAAAAAAATTATGATTTTGATATTAATTTATTCTAATAATGCAATAAATATTATAATAATATTGTTAAAATTTTACATGTAAATAAATCTCAATTAAATCACATTAAAATTAAATTGATGAGGAATATACTAAATACAAAAGGTCAACATAAATTAAAAAAATAACTCCTAAAAATATTTTTTTGTTTAATTTCATTTACAAGTTCAAGACAAATAAATGTTAAAAGACAATAATTTTTTGGGGAATTTACAATGAATCTTAGTCACATCATTGTAAAATTATTTTATTAATTTTATTTATAGTCAATTTAGAAAATTAAGTCAACCATGGTTATTTATATTGTGCATAAAAAGTAGTGTAGGAGGTGAGTTGTCATATATACCTACCCCATAAAACCCCTAACTCATAATATTTTAATATATCTTATATTTTTGTAGTACATCTCTTAGGAGTCCCATTTTTTACCTCAAATTCTCTCTAATGCATATTGGTTCCAACCCAAAGCATGAGGACATCTCCAAATCCATATTTAGATCCATAATCTAATGAGACCAACTCATGATTAAGTGTCTCAATGATGATCAGTTAGTCATTTTAATAAGCGCCTCAACTCTCTTTGTAAACACAAGAAAACAATTATGGAATTTACACCAGAAATAGGCATAGGTGCCCTTAATCTTTTCAACCTCACCCTAAATGTTCCAAGAATCAACTTGGAATGATTTTGGGTGAGTGCGCAAAGTTGAGGGACCTTTTAGATGCAATGGTAGAGTGAATTCAATCACTCTTGATCCATAAAATAGAAATCATCACAAGCAATCCTGACCCTTCCAAGCCTAGTCCCAAGGCTTCCAACATGCATGCAAATTAGGATAGTGCACCAAAACGCGCCCCTGTTTTATTGATACAAATCGCGCTCACGTTTCACTTTGAATAAACACTCTGACGTTTACTAAAACCTATTTATCGTTAAAGCGAGCCGATCCCGACATTTTCACCACAACGTCGCGCTATTGGAGCTTCGACGACCGAAAATAGGTGAGGTCGAATCCGTTTTGGGTGAGCCAAAGCCATCAACCTCTACCTTAGGATCAACCTCTTCTTTGTGAGGTGTTTTCCTCAAATCTTCTCATGATTTTTTCCTTATATTCATTAATTTATTTTCCCTAATTTGAAATTAAACCAAAATATTTTAATTTATATGGCCAATGGAAGGAAACCAATGGAAACCAAAACCCCAATGCAATTTACATATCCAATGGAAACCAACACCCCAATTTAATCATAAAAACCAAATAATTTTGACTGTTTACCAAAATTCATACCCAAAATTCACATGCCCAATGGAAACCAAAACCCCAATTAACTCATAAAAAACAAACCAATTTCACTATTTCCATATGCATATTCAAAAGCATCCTTGTGAATCCATACCAAAATTCACAAATATGCAAAGTTTGTCAAGCACATTGCAAGTTTCCATAAGTAATTTACATGCCCAATGTAAACCAAAACCCAAATTACCTCATAAAAAACAAATGAACTCCACTATTTACATATGTATATTCGCAAGCATCATTGTGAAACCAAACCAAAATTAAGAAATATGCAAAGTTTGTTAATTATATTGCAATCTTGCATACAACTAAAAAAAATCAAGTAGAATTCATATCTTCCCTAAAATACATAAACAAACATGGTAAATCCCTTGCCTCTATCCGAAATATCGAAGTTAGTCATCCAAGAACATCAATAAACACCTTATAGTTTTGATGAAACTTCCTAATCCAAGTGTTAAAATAAGGTATAGAATCTTCCCATGCTTAAAAAATATTTCCTCTTGACTGAAGGGTACTTTTTGGTTAAGGTCAAGACAACGAAGTTCAACAATAGGCTCTATGAACATCAAGATACATATGGAGGTTGATTTGTTTGATTACATTCCAATCACATACTATCATACATGATAGAATCCAGTGGAAACCTTGCAACCATAAAAGCCACTATACACAATTATGCATTTAGTCTCTCATGGTTATATAGAAAGAGTGCATAGACCTAAAATAACATCAAGTGGAATCCATACATGGCCCAAATTACATATAAACAAATATCTACTAAATAGACTTTGGAGTCCAAAAAACATCATTCTACAACAAATAATTACATATCTAACAAAATCATTGCCTATACTCAGATTTTATTCATCAATAGCACATTATGCCGCATATTCTAGGCTCTAGTCGTTGCCTCTACCCACAATCTGGGAGCTGGTCCTGCAAGGGCATTAGTCAGCACCTCACAATTTCTATGAAACTTCATAATCCAAGCCTTAAAATAAGCTAGAGGAGCTTCCCAATCAACCTATGCACATAGGAAATTTTATGTACACATGCATATGGAAATTGGAATTAATACTTGAATTTAGGACATAAATTTAAAATGAAAAAATGTTAAATGTTTATTCTTTACTGTAAAATTCAAGATCAATTTTAAAATTTAAATAATAGATTTAGTTTATGTTGTTATTTGTCGTACATCAGTTTTACACTTTTTCAGTGCTTGTAGATTTCATTATATCATGTATTTATTTTTCTAATGAAATTTTATTTTTATTTATGATTGCAGTGGCTACTATGGACAACAATGCGAAGATATTGAGGGTTATTGGCCATCTTAGAGAGATTGGTTCTACCTAGAGGGGTGGAGATGAGCTCCATCGCTCCTTGTCAAAATCATTGCTGATTATTGTCGATATGATCGCTAGATCAAACAATGCTTTGTATAGCATCACATCCTACAGGGAAAGAAAAAGACAAGAATACACGGATGGTTTGAGCTACAATGAGATAAAGAAGCTGAAAATAACCAAAGAGCACATTTATACATTGTTTAGAGTGCCTGGGACGGATGACATTCCGGAGAGAACCAGGCCACATATTTTGATTGAGTGGTGCACCTTTCCACCCATTAGAGACCATTGGATGGATGGATGGTACATGGTTTTTCACATTCCTCCGCACAACAATAGGGAAGTACCATTGTACTTCCTCTGAAATTTGTATGCATAGTTTGTGATGGGGAAACATGTCAACTATTTTGACATGTTGGTTTTCCAAAGCGTTGGTAGGGGTATGCCCCAAAACCGGCCCAATGCTAGTCATAGAGATTCCAATCGACAGATACCTGCACCTTATGCCTAGCTACCAAGGGCAGACATCCCTCCTGCACATGATATGGTTTCCCAGACACAAGAGCCATTTATGACTCTAGCTGAGATGGTTTCTCGACACACGACAACTATTGACCAGGAAGCACCCTATTCCTCTGTTGGGGTACAACCACCAGCTTCTGGTGGTAGAGGACCATATATTGGTGGGGATAGACCGACATCCCATGTGCCTCAGAGCGAGCCACACATGTGTACAACGTGTGGTCAATCCTATTATGGTCCTGGACCAAGACATGGTACCTCTACGATGACTAGTGGTCAGGTAAGGACATTGTTAAAGCTCTATTATTGTTCAATTTTTAATTTTTCCATATTGTATGTAACATGTTAAAAGATTCGTATTATATGCATTTTTACTCTTGCAGGAGATTGATGCCTCTCAGGGGGGTGGTAGTGCACCCGGTGTGGTTGTATCTGAAACCCAAACAACCAACATTGAGGTAATATTTAAACATGTGTCATTTTTTTAATACATATAAGTTTGTTAATGCATGTGTTAATCTTGACTAATTTGTTAAATTGTCTGATATTTACAACTTTTGAAGTTGCAGGAACCCCATTTAGAACTTGATGCTGGAGACATTAATCTCAACGAAATACTCTTGGGTGGAATTTATTATTACCTGAAGAATGTAATTACATGGTTAATGACTGAATCTTGTTCAAATTATTTAAATTTCTTACTGTACACTCCTTTATAGATTGGTAATATTTATAATTTTTAAACTTGCAGATGCTATCTGGATCTGAAGAGGGGCAAGAAATTGTTGGAAGCGGTCACTCCCATGGGGGAGATATGTCCTAGGAAGGGGTAAGTATATTACAACATGTTATTTTTTCATTACATATTATTCCATCCATTCAACTCCATGTCTAACTATGGTAACACTTTATGACGGCAGACATCATCGCGAATCCCTACACCGCCTCTTTGGTTTGGATCTCCCCATAGTCCAAAAGTAGATAAGAAGGTTGTTTACACCATATGACCCTCTTCCTTGAAAAGAGTGGGTGTCCATGATGATCAACCTACTCATCCCACGGTAATGTACACACTTCCAATGGCAGTTGTTGGTTAGCTTTGAATTCACTTCACAACTAGTTTTTCTTAATGTTATTTTCGCATGTTTACAACATCAGGATGTAGAGTCATCCATACCAGACCTTAGTGGGGTTGTTGATGTTTCAGTCAATGCTGCATCGACAATACGGATAAGTCACAAAGAGGTACATCTACTTGAATATTTGTAATTGTACAGTTCATTTGTATTGTCTATGGTCCGTACAATGTCTAACTATTTTATCATTTGGTGAATGTAGCCACACCCTGGTCTATTAGTGGACATGACCGAGGTTGATGTTCAACATACGGCTCCTCTTGCTTCTGGAGAAACCCCCCATCATTCCCAGGAACAATTTTTTTTTCTGTAAGATGTTCATTTTTTACATAATTGATTAGTACTCTCTCATTCATGTACATGTTGATAATTGTTGAGATAATTGACATATTTTTTTTATTCCCAGAGAAGCATTGCATAGAGAATCTCTGCAAGGAGGAGGACATCAGAGGCATTGATACCCCAGATGGATGCAGTGAGTGTTTGTTTTATGTACAATTGAGTCATATTTTAAATTTTCAAACTTTTCTACTGCTGCATTGTACTAGTTGAGTTACCTAATCAAGAAATAGTGTCATTGATTTGCAGTCACCAGAGATGCACAGTGGTCATGGACAGAGGAAACAAGCATTAGGGTCAGGAAAAAACAAGAGAAAGTTAGAGTTATGATGTGTGTGTCCAGGACAAATATTTATTTTTCTGTACAATAGGAAGTTAGAGTATAGGGGCACGGTCTAGGACAGATGTACTTTTGTTTGCATGTACATCAAAGATGTTTTTGATACATGTACATTGACAGGCCATATAAGGGCCTACTATTTTTGTATTATAACTTTCATGATATAAAAAATATTTCATATCAAGGCTCTTGAGATATTCATGGTTCAGTATTTTAAGTGTGATTATACATGTGTGGCCAAGAATGTTTCTATGTGTAATGTTCCCAATTTTTGATAGATTTTACGATTGCATGGACATATCAGTTATAAATTTGAGAACAATTCACAATTACAATATTACATACTGACAAAAATGTACATTTAAATTTTGTTTACCACGATCCAATTGCATATACAATGTTAAATTAATAATGTTAAATTGTATTCACAAAGATGGAACATACCTAATACACATAAGCACCTAGAACAGCTAAGCAACCGATCCAACTAAGTGGAATACAAAAGCACCTTACCCACATAACAACCTAACAAAATTTTAAAGGATGCACGAAGTTGACACACCTAAGTGATGCACCTGTGTGGTATACATAAATGAAAGTAGTGTTTGGCATGATCTCTTTCATCTAACAAATATATGGGATACACATCAAACCTAAAAGTTTTCGAGTATTATAAGGCTGATTCAAAATAATGGTTATGATTATATCATGCACATTATTTTATCATTTTTTTAATGTTCATGGCATTTGATGAATGGCCTCGAGGAACAACTTTGGAAGAGATGAAAATTATGTGTGATTTTATTATAGTTTAAATTGATTGGAGAAGTACTATTTTGAATCTTGTTTTATAAATTTATGTTTATGGATTATTATTCGAAACATTTGTAGTGTGAACATATATATCTCCTAATAATGGTATAATAGGTTGGCCACTTGTTTCTAAACATAAACATGTTCCATTACATGGTTGCTGACGTAATGGCATTGTCTCCTCCTACATTTCATCGTACAAATGCTCACATCTCTTAGATGACCAAGCTAAATTAATATGGAAACAACCTTCTTTTGAATTTCTCGTCTCATGAATGATATGAGATCCTAAGATCAATTCACCTCCACATAGATATTGACAACTCCTTTCGCCTTGATTAAAACACAAACAAAGAATATTTCTTCCTTGACAATGATGGGAAATAAGTCAAGTTCAACACCTCACAATAGGTAACATAATTCTCAACATATACACATGGAATAATAGTTTGTAGCAAGTATTTTTTCAAGAGGGGAAGACCTACACTCACCTTCAAGCTGACCTCTATGTGCAAAAATTTCACATTCCCTTACTCAGCAAAACCCTAGTTTCCAAAATTGACCTAAAACAAGATGCCTTGTCCATGGACCCAGAGTATAGGGCCACCCCTAGCACTATACGGATGTCCTGAATCCAACAGATTCTACAGTTCGTCGATCTAAGCAATGGACGTCATTCTATGGCACTTTGAATCCCACCTCCTACAAGCTTTCAAGGACACCTGTTGAATCCCTACCTGGGGCATAGAATGGAAACCGTGCATAAAAATGGGCTTCTTGTGGGTCATGCAAATGTGTTTAGGCATGTTCCATGTGGGAACACTAGCCACACATTCACGGTCAAGGAACTTGCAAAGTTCACCCCTATGAGCAAAAAATTCACATTCACTTACTGAGCAAAACCCTAGTTTATGAAAATGACCTAAATAAGGATCCCTTGTCCATAGACCCATATTAGAGGGCCACCCCTAACACTATATCGATGTCCTAAATCCAACAGATTTGATGGTTCTTCGATCCAAGCGATGGTAATCATTCTATAGCGCGTTGAAGCCCACCTCCTACAGGCTTTCAGGGACACCTATTGAATCCCTACTTGTGGCATAGAATGGAAACCATGCATCAAAACGAGATTTCAGTGGGTCATTCAAGCATGTTTAGACATGTTCTATGTTGGAACACTAGCCACACATTCACGGTCGAGGAATTTTCAAAGCTAACCCCTAAGTGCAAAAATTTGACATTCGCTTACTGAGCAAAACCCTAGTTTCCGAAATTGACCTCAAAAATGATCCCTTGTCCATGGATCCATATTAGAGGGCCACCCCTAGCACTATCTCGATGTCCTAAATCCAACGGATATGATGGTTCGTTGATCTGAGCGATGGCCATCATTCTATGGCACATTGAATCCCACCTCCTACAGGATTTCAGGGACACCTGTTGAATCCCTACCTAGGGCATAGAATGGAAACCGTGCATCAAAACGGGCTTCTGGTGGGTCATGCAAGTGTGTTTAGGCATGTTCCATGTGGGAAATCTATCCACACATTCACAGTCGAGGAATTTGCAAAGCTGACCCCTATGTGCAAAAATTATGCATTCACTTACTAAGCAAAACCCTAGTTTCCAAAATTGACCTAAAATAGGATCCCTTGTCCATGGACCCATATTAGAGCACCACCCCCTACACTATCTCAATGTCCTGAATCCAACAGAGTTGACTGTTTTTCGATTCGAGCAATGGTCATCATTCTATGGCATGTTGAAGCCCACCTCCTACAGGCTTTCAAGGACACCTGTTGAATCCCTACCCGAGGCATAGAATGGAAACTATGCATTAAAATGGGATTTTGGTGGGTGATGCAAGCATGTTTAGGCATGTTCCATGTTGGAACACTAGCCACATGTTCACGGTCGAGGAATTTGCAAATTTGACCCCTATGTGCAAAAATTTGGCATTCCCTTACTGAGCAAAACCTTAGTTTCCAAAATTGTCCTAAAAAATGATCCCTTGTCCATGGACCTAGATTAGAGGAACACCCCTAACACTATCCAATGTCCTGAATCCAACGGATTCGACGGTTCGTCGATCCAAGTGACGGACATGATTCTATGGCACGTTGAATCCCACCTCCTACAGGTTTTTCAGGACACCTGTTGAATCCATACCCGGGGCATAGAATGGAAACCATACATAAAAATGAGCTTTTGGTGGGTCATGCAAGCGTGTTTAGGAATGTTCCATGTTGGAACACTAGCCACATGTTCACGGTCGAGGAATTTGCAAAGCTGACCCCTATGTGTAATTCCCTTACTAAGAAAAACACTAGTTTCCAAAATTGACCTACAAAATGATCCCTTGTCCATGGACCCATATTACAGGGCCACCCCTAACACTATCCAAATGTCCTAAATCTAAAGGAGTCGACGGTTTTTCGATCCAAGCAAAGGACATAATTCTATGGCACGATGAAGCCCACCTCCTATAGGCTTTCAGAGACACCTGTTGAATCCCTACCTGGGGCATAGAATGAAAATTGTGCATCAAAACAGGCTTCCAGTGGGTCATGCAAGCATGTTTAGGCATGTTCCCTATGGGAACACTAGCCAAACGTTCACAATCGAGGAATTTGTAAAGCTGACCCCTATGTGCAAAAAATTTGCATTCACTTACTGAGAAAAACCCTAGAATCCAAAGTTGACCTAAAATAGGATCCCTTATCCATGGACCCAGATTAGAAGTCCACCCCTAGCACTATCCTGATGTCTTGAATCCAATGGAGTCGATGATTCGTCAATCCGAGCAGAGATCGTCATTCTATGGCACGTTGAAGAGTCACTAGGATTGGCTATATGGTTTGTAAGCTAGGATTGGAAATGGTTATTAGGTTAGGATTACCACTCCTTAACATCACGGCTCCCGTGGATAAATAAATTATCGGATTCAAGGAGATAATTATCATATTCAAGGAGATGTCCTTATAGTATCAACTTCAATATTCAAGGAAAATGCAATAGACATATCCCAGATAGAGTGGTAGATAATGGTCTTGGGCTATACGGAATGAGTAATGTAAGTATCAATATAATACAACAAATCCATGATGAAGCTCAAGTGCAATTTATCAAGTTGTAGAAGTATATTGAATTTATCAATCTATCAAGCGCTCAATCTATCAAGTTGTAAATAATCAATGAGACCATGAAACCAAAATATATTACTACCACATACCTGAATACCTACCTGTGGTCATTCGACTAGACCTACCTATGGTCATTCGACTAGACCATCGGGATCACCTCTAATAGCAATGGTATCCTTTAGCCTCTCATGCTCGGAGTAAGGAAACAAGTATCGTGACTTTGATGAGTTCTTTCTTGGCATTGTTTGCAGCTAGAGTTTTGTGCCAATAACTAAGTTTGTATAATGGTATACAATTTGACATGGTCTATAATCTTCAAGTACATAACCTTTTTTCTTTTGTGTGTGGGCAACCTGTGTCAAATATTCTCCTTTGATAACCATCGACCCAATTGGAAAATCATTGCCCTCGGAGTCACTTAATGAGACAATGAGGTTCTGTGTAGGAGTATTAATACACCCTTAGTACATAATTTTTGACCTTAGGCTAAGTTTATTTGCCCACATGTAATGATATCCTATGGTTTAAGACTTAGGAGAGTTGATTCAGCAATATAACTAGTTATTTTGGCTTATTCACACCTACAATAGTGACCTGGTTGGTCAACCTAGAAAATGTACACCTCATTTAATTTCTTGGGGTGCTACCTCCTTGATTTGTTGGGCCCTAGTTTGACTAAGTGCACTAGGGATGTATTTGGCCTGTTTTAGCTCTCCCGGGAACATTTATTGCCACCTAGAGCACCCCACTCACCTCTATCTTCTCACCCACGCTTTCCTAGGACCCAGCAATGACCCAACACACTTCACATGATGTTTTGTGACTATTTGGGCTGAGTTGGAGCTCCTTTGGTCCACCTAGGGGGGTTGGGGGTCAATTCTCATCATGACACTTGTACTTTCCCAATTGGCTACCAGAGCCACTCGAATTTGGTCCAATGTATTATAATTTTTTTAATACAACATCTACAAGATGCATGATAATAATATGATCAGAAATTAGCACCATTCACATGTGTTGTTCCAGCTATTTTATGTCTCTTTGTTTTCTCTTGCATCTTTTGTCAAACACTTTGATGCTGAAATTTTTCTAGCTCCTAGTTCTATTTTGAGATGCAATTATCACATGGTATCAGAGCCATAAAACTTGAGTGTTGGCTTTGTAGGTTTAACAACATTTCTTTTGTCATGGGTTGCGCAAGCAGGATGGAGCAAACTCGAGCTCTGCTTACTCCATTCAATTATTTTGAGTGGAAGTTCGAGATGGTCATTAAGTTGAAGTCCAAGGGCCTCTACCGGGTCACCATGGGAACTAAGAACGAGCCAAATTCTACTATGTAGAAAGCTAAGTATTTTAATAGGCTTGATGAGGCCTTTGGTATGCTCTGCTTCGGCACTTCAAGAGAACTTCTCTTTCAAATAGAAAGTCTTGGCACACCGAATGAATTTGGGGTCAAGTTTGAGTCACTATTTGGGAAGACAAATGAAATGAGAGGCCATCATCTTGAGAATGAGCTAATATCACTAATCCCAGCTCACTACGAGAACATTGAATACTTATTTACCAAGTTTAAAGCACTGGTACTTCAGCTAAAACAATGTGGCATAGAGAAGAAATATTATCATCTTATATTGTCCATCCTTTCTAAGTTTGGGCCAGAGTATTCTGTATATGTTTCAATATTTCACTCCAACAAACTTACAACCAGAAATTGGAAGATGCCTGCGCTGGTAGATTTCATGGAGTCCTTGAATTAGGAGCAGGACAAGCTCATACAAATGGGTACCATAATCAAATCCAAGGATCAATCTCTTGCTTCTGGTGTATCAAATCAATCCCAGAGCAAGAAGAAACATTTGAAGCAAAGGGATAAAGAGAAGAAGGAATCAAGTTCATAAAGCTCTAGTTCTATTGATGGGAACTTGAAATCCAAGAGGAGAAACAAGAGAGAAATACCCACTTGTGATTATTTTAGAGGTTCACCTCTTGAGAGAGCTCTCTTCAGAAATAAAATGGACATCATGACCAATCTCCTTGAGGAGAACCACATTGCTCTTCCAGAATTTGCAAAAAGATGGGAGCGCAAGCAAGGAATTGGTAAGGTTGAGCATGCATTGGTTGCATGGGTAAAACCCAATTATGTTTTCTATATTTATGATAAATATTTTTCTGATTCACATTATGATATATCAGAACCTGAAACCTCCATCCCTTCCTTGAAAAAATTCCTAGTCAGTTCATCAAAGCTTCCTCCCAAAACTAGTCATTTTTCACTAGCTTTTGATGTACCTTCTGAAAGCTCTTCCCAAATCCATTCAGATATTTCAATTTCTGATTTTGAAAATGATATACAGCCTATTACATTCATTGACTCATTTCCCCAACCATCTCATGACCAAAAGACCCATCAACCCTCAAGTTCACTAGTTGGAAATTCAGAAAATTACCTAGTCTCCAATACTATGTCTCTTGTATATGTTGATGTTATGTCTTGTATGTATTTCATTGGTTGGACATCCATATCATTGGAATTCATGGGAATGCTATTCCATATGTCTGGAATTTTCTTCACCACCCATGGTTCGAAGCTCAAGTCTCCAGACCTTCCAGGTTCACTCAATTGCAATTGTGATCTAGTTGCTCACTCTTCTCTTCCTATGGATTCATTCGCTCATGGAGACACCATACCTATGATATTCTCTGCTGTGTATGACATATATTCTGATATTTCAGAGCCTCGTGATATTTTTTACAAAGTTGTGAAGGTGCTTCATCAAATTGAAAGAAAGATTCATGGTTTTATTCATGATACGGCAACTACACATAATGCAGATTTCATTGAATATTTTGATGTTATATGGGAAAGAGTTTACAAAGATATATTTTCCATGGCTGATTATGCTTTTATATCAGAGTATGCTTGCAGAAATATAGATTCTTATGATTCCCCTTCATCATCAAATGATGACCATCAAAGGGCCTCTCCACATGATCTTTGTTTACAACACTTTGATGCATGATCTTGGAATCCACAACATCTTCACAAAGTCCATCACCAAGAAGTTGTTCTTTTAGCTCATTCAAGTGAAGAAGAGGACCTGCTGAAGACATTTTTGATCTCTGTCATATCCATTTTTTAGGGGAGTTTTTTCCCATGAGTTTTTCCTCCTTACCTCGGTTACATGGATCAATAAAAATTTTCTTGCAAAAGGTGACTTGTGCCTTAGTTGCCAAGGCCTTAATAAATATTTTTGACTAAATTGTACTTGTCTGGATTAAGGGGGGGATGTTGAAGGATTAATACACCCTTAGTACATAATTTTTTACCTTAGGCTAAGTTTATTTTCCCACATGCAATGATATCCTATGGTTTAGACTTAGGAGAGTTAATTCTGCTAAATATCTGGTTTTTTTGGCCTATTCACACCTACAACAGCACCCTGGTTTGGTCAACCTAGCCCATGTACACACTCATTAATGCATTGGGGTGCTACCTCCTTGATTTACGGGGTCCAGGCTTGACCAAGTGCGCTAGTGGTGTATTTGTCCTGATTTGTCTCTCCAAGGTGCATTTATTGCCACCTAGAGCCTCCCACTTGCCTCTATCTTCTCACCCGTGCATGCCTTGGAGCCTTTAATGACCCAGGACACCTCACCAACATTTTCACATCAATTCAAGTCTATTTGGGCTAAGTTGGGTCTCCATTGGTCCACCTAGGGGCGATTGAGGTCATTTCTCACCTTGACACATGTACAAATCCAATTGGCTTCCAGAGCCACTCAAATTTGTCCAATGTATTATAAATTATGTTGTGGAAATTGAACCCAGGTGTTAGAACAATTACACTCACAAAAATTGCCAATTACACATGCAAATTACACACAAAGGAGACTAAATATGGAGCAGAACACTAATCTGTATTGAATAAGTGTACAATAGACAACCCTATGAATTCATAGGCAGCCACAATAAATAATTACATGAGATATTCGAATGCATAAGGATGCCATTCGAATTTGTTCAAAAGA
>LPNX010397384.1:854340-866023 GCA_001517045.1 Pseudotsuga menziesii | reverse complement strand
AAAGAGGCAAAAAACCCAGTGGGAAAAATCCTCCCTTAAACATGGACAGTAAAACAAAATTTGAAAATCTTGTCATCACTCATGCTTCATAGCATGATCAACAATCCCCAGCAGTGATTTGAGATTGCTGAATGTCTTCTCACCAAAAAATTTGGTGAAGATATCTGCTACTTGTTCTAAAGATGAACAGAAAAGTAGGTGAATGGTGCCATCATGCACAAGCTATCTAATGTAGTGCATATGGATCTCAATGTCCTTGGTTCTCTGTCTCTGAACTGGATCATTGAAAATTTGAATGGTACTCTAATTATCACAATAGATAGTAGTTGAGTATTCTGATTCAAAGCCACACTCACCAAGCAACCCCTGCAACCATAAACATTGAGTTGTTGCATTTACAACTCCTTTGTACTCTGCTTCTGTAGATGAGAGTGAAATGGCAATTTGTTTCTTGCTTGACCAGCTGATTGGTCCTTCAGCAAGCATGAACACATATCCTAATGTTGACTTTCGATCTGTGTTGTCACCTGCCCAATCACTGTCAGTAAACCCAATCAAATCAAGATCAGATTTAGCTTTGTAGAAGATCCCATGAGTCCTTGTTCCCTGAACAAAGTTAAGGATCCTTTTGGCTGCTCTCCAATGGATCTCATGAGGCTGATCCATGTATCTTGAAGCCACACTTACTGCATAAGAAATAGCAGGTCGAGTATGTGTAAGATACAACAAACATCCAATCAATTGCCTATACAGTGTATTGTTTACCATAGGTGAAGAATTAGCTTCTTCAAGCTTAACTCCTGAAAGGAAGGGAGTCTTGCTTGGCTTGCAATCCTTCATGTTGAATTTGTTCAGAAAATCCAAGGCATACTTGGACTGATGCACTTTGATTCCATCTTTGGTTTGAGCAATCTTGAGCCCCAAGAATTGGCTCAATAAGCCCAAATCAGTCATTGAGAAGGCATGGTTCATTGCATCCTTCAAGGAAGCAATTTCATCCTTTGAGCTTCCTGTAATGAGAAGGTCATCAACATACAAAAAAATGATCATTAATGAACCATGAATCAGCTTCAAATAGACATTTGTATCTAAGTTGCATCAAACAAAATTCAGTGATAGCAGAAAGCTATCAATCTTGGCATACCAAGCCCTGGGGGCTTGCTTAAGCCCATACAATGACTTCCTTAGCCTGCACACAAGATATGGATTAGTAGAAAATCCTTGAGGCTACTGCATGTAAATATATTTAGTGAGATCTCCATTCAGGAAAGCACACTTCACATCCATGTGATGTACCTCCCACTGCTTCGAAGCTGCAATGGCTAAGGCTAGCCTGATGGAGTCCATCTTTGCCACTGGTGCAAAGGTCTCATTGTAGTCTATGCCATGTACTTGTGAGTAGCCCTTGGCTACCAATCTAGCCTTGTATTTTAAAGGTGAACCATCAGCAGAAAATTTGGTTTTGTAAACCCACTTACACTGAACTAGCTTCCTCCCTGGGGGAAGATCAACCAGCTCCCAAGTGTTGTTCTTCTGGAGTGAGCTGAACTCTTCTTTTATGGCTGTTTGCTATCTTCGATCATTTGCTACATCTTCATATGTCTGTGGATCTGATTCAACCATCAGATAGCATTTCTCTGCAAACATAGGATCTTTCATGCACAGAGCACTCTCAAACTGAGATCTAGTCCTCCTAGGATCATTAGGATTTCCAGCTAGTTCTCTAGCTGCATGAAGGGTCTTTGCTGCCCATTTTGGTCTTGTAGGACTGTTAGGATCTGCAATTAAATCATCATTATCAGACATATCAGAATCAGCAATTTCAACTATCTCTTCACTTACATTCAAAGGTTCTGGTGGTGAAGAGGATTCTCCAACTTCCACTGCTGCTAGGGGCTCTTCTTGGAACTGAACACACCTTTCAATGAAGGCTTTGTTTGTGCTCAAATTGATCAGATTTTACCCTTTTGAATCTTCAAAGTACCCAAAAAATAGACACTCTTGGCTTTGGGGCTGCAAATCCTTCCTCTTTTCTGTTGGAAGTCTAGCCCAAGCCCTTGAGCCAAAAATCCTAAAATGGGTCACATCTGGCTTGTGCCCACTCCATGCTTCGAAAGGAGTCATACCTTCAAGATGTTTATGAGGCCCCCTATTCTGGATATAGGCTTCATAGTTTATAGCTTCGACCCAAAATTTTGGTGGCAAAATCTTAGCCTCCATCATGCATGTTTCCATCTCTTTCAGTGATATGTTCTTCCTCTCAACAACACCATTCTGTTGTGGTGTGTAAGGGATACAATGCTGCATCTAAATACCTGCATCTGCACAATATTGAATGAACTCAGACTTGACATACTCACCACCATTTTCAGATCTGAGGACCTTGAGTTTCCTCCCATACTGGTTTTCAAACCAAAGCCTTAAAGACTTTGAAGAGGCCCAAAACTTCAGACTTGTGTTTCAGGAAGTAAACCCAGCAGTACCTGGAAAATTCATCTATGAATGTCAATGCATATTTGGCCTAACTCATTGACATATGAGGAAATGGGCCAGCAGCATCATTGTGGATCAACTCAAGAGGTGCAGAGGTTCTCTCATGACTAGCTTTCTCAAATTTATGCTCTCGGTGTTTTCCTAAGATGCAACCTTGACAGACTCCTTTGGAAAACTTAATCTTTGGTAACCCTATGACCATTTATTTTCCACTAAGATCAGAAAGATACTTGTAATTGAGGTGGCCAAATATTTCATGCCAAAGCGTGCTTGCTTCATTAGCATGAATCAGAAGAGCAGAGGGGTTTGAGTAGGGTAGGAAGTGTGAGAACATGTATACCTTCGAAGTGTGATTTGCAACTCCTTTTGCAATGACTTTACCACTTGAGATCTCTATGATCTCAACTTCATTAGGGGATAATATGACCTTCTTTGGAGACCTTGTGTGGGTCATCTGATACACTGATAAGAGGCTAGAGGCAAGACCTAGAACATATAATACATTGCTGAACTTACCATGGTCAAGATCAATCCTCCCTTTGCCCAAACTTTCAGTGAGAGAGTCATCTCCTAGTACAATTGGTGGACCTTTCAACATGTCAAGTTAGGTGAATGCCTCCTTGGTCGAAACCATATGTCTTGAAGCTCCATAATCAATGATGAAACTAGGTGAGCTTGATGTGCCAGCAACCAATGCATGAACTCTCTCTATGTCTTCTGAATTTGATCCTCCTTCCCTCTTCTTTGAGCTATCAGGAAGGGAGATGTTATTCTTCCCCAGGATTTGGGTCAGCATGTCAATTTGCTTCTTCATGCAGGAGCTTTCAGTATGAAAGCCCTTACTGCAGTATGCACACTTGCTCATTTCTCCTTTGTTCTTCTTCTTCTGGGGGTTCTTCTTGGAGCTTTGGGGCTCCTCTGGAGACTTGTTCTTGTCTCTCTTTTGCTCAGGTGGCTTCTTAGCTTTCTTCTTGCCTTTTGAATCCACCCTTGAATCTCCAGCAACCAGAGCTTGGTCTTTGGAAGGTTTGATGGTGCCCATCATCACGAGTTTATCTTGTTCTTGTGTGAGAGATTCCATGAAATCTGCAAGGCTACACATTTTCCAGGCTCAAGCTGTCAACTTTGTGGCATAGAAGGTCGATACAAACACTAAATAATCAGGTACAAGATTCGAGAGTATGGCCAAAGCTAGTTGCTCATCCTTCTTTTCGATCCCACATTGTTTTAGCTGCAAAACAAGTGCTTTGAACTTGGAAAAATAGAGTTGTAGGGGTTCAAAGTTATTGGGACTCAGGGAGATCAATTCATTTTCAATTTGATGTCCCCTCATCTCATATATATTACCAAAAATCTCAACAAGCTTCTCCCATACTTCATTTGGTGATGTTAATCCATCAAGATGGAAAAGGAGGTCTCTGGATATGCTCAGACACAAGAGACCATAGGCCTCATCCCTCCTGTTGTGCCATTTAATTTTCTCTGCAGCTGCATTGGGCTCTGCTTCTGTTGCCATAGTCACTATGTAGAGGCCTTTTACTCTCAATAGTATCTCCATCTTTGATTTCCATTCAAAGAAGTTAAATGGAGTCAAGATGATCTTATGAGATTGATCCATAGCTCAGAAATTGTCCCTTCAGTCAGCAGAATGCTCCCAGTCAATGATGTCGAACCTGCAATAAAAAATTGGAAGGATAGAAATCAATCTACAAAGGCTCTAATACCATGTGGAAATTGAACCCAGGTGTTAGAATAATTACACTCACAAAAATTGCCAATTACACATGCAAATTACACACAAAGGAGACTGAATATGGAGCAGAACACTAATCTGTATTGAGTAAGTGTACAATAGCCAACCCGGTGAAGTCATAGGCTACCACAATAAATAATTACATGAGAGATTCGAATGCATAAGGATTCCATTTGAATTTGGTCAAAAGCAGGCTTACTAAATCTAAGCAAATCCCCCATAGGTGCATAAAGCAGTTTCCAAATCTGTCTAGGAGTTCACGAATTGGAAAAATCAATTAGGCAAGCTAATAGATGGTGGAAGGACAACTCATACATTCTTTTCATAGGAGAAAAGAGTGGAGGATGATGATGACAAAAAACAAGTTAACTTCACCTAGTCAAACTTTCCCAATTGCCTTAAAACTCAAAAAAAGAAGGCAATAAAGCAGAAAAAGCATACATGCGCTAGGAAGGCCAAGAATAAAGCATATTTGATTCCAAGTGGTTTCCCAAGCGCTCCATGACTCAAATTTATCAAGTTTGACCACTTTGGATGTGTGGAGGACAACTTGCATAAGGTGGAATATGGAAACTAGGAAAATAAGACAAAAATTGGATTAATTAATGTCTAAGGTAGCTAACTATGGGTTGATTATTCTAACAGATGTATGATAATAATATGATCAGAAATTAGCACCATTCACATGTGATATTCCATGTATTTTTTGTCTCTTTGATTGTATCTCTTGCACATTTTCTCAAACACTTCATGTGTGAACATTGTTCTAACTAGATCTGATTAAGAAGTAAATTATTACATGGTATCAGAGCTAGTTGGAGCTGCAACAAATCTTGTGAGGTTGATTTGTTTTTTAGGGCATATTTTCAGTTTATGTGATTTTTTTTCATTGCAGGTTTTTACAACAACTTCATGGATTCAAAAGTTGTTCCTCAGGCTTTCCCCATTCAACTATTCTGAATGGAAATTGAATATGTGTGCATATCTCAAGAGGCAATGTTTCTATGATGTGTCCATTGGTGCTATCAGAGAACCAGAGTCCTTTCAAGATTAGGATGCTTGGCTTAATGACAATGATAGAGCCTATGGAAGTATGTGTCTAGCTATACCTCCTACAATGTGCTACATCCTTGATTCTGTTGATTACCCATTCAAGATTTGGAGAAATATAAATGAATCTCTTGGAATGCAGCAAGAAGATGTGAGCTATATGGAGAGAAAGTGAATGGGAACCTCCTTATGTGTTCTTTCTCCTATGATCTCGGCCTCATGCATTTCTCAAGAAGTTGTTCAAAATGAAGAAGAAGAAGTAGCCAGAGATTCAGCAAATGATCCAACTCAAGTTTCTTCCTCTGTGGCTTCCTCTCCTTCTCAAGAAGCTATGTTTCATGAAGAGAGCATATGAGTTGCCACCATCACTACTACTGAATATTTATCTATCCATTCTACACCCTTCTCCTCTATGTCTTCTGTTATGAATGGGGAAGATGTATTGCTAGTTGATGTCCATAGCGAGCCTTCTCTAGAAGATGGGTTTTCTTCACATGGTAGTATTGGTTCAAAAGATGGAGAGGTTTGGATGTCAAGTGAATATCTCTCATTGCTTCACACTATTTTCCCATATATCCCTCCACCATAACTAGTAGAGTTCCTTGAAGTTCATATGAAGATGGAGAAGTTTTTGCCATCACAATGGCATATTTGGGACTCATGTTCCACATTCTTATAGCTGATTACAACCTCCATTCAAAGTTGATTCTTCAAGATCCTTATTACTCGCTTGGGGTCACCGATTCTCAAGCATTTTCAGCCTCTTTCAGGCATGGCATCCTGTTTGGTTCGAAGTTCAAGTCTGAAGAGAACCATTCGCTCTCCCATTAGTGCATTTCAGTTGTTCTACATGGTCTAAGGATTCATCATGCAGTTGTTCCTGAGTTGGTTGAGCACATTCCACTCCTCCCCAAGAAGAAGATTCCTCCCGACATTTTTTAGTTTGGAGTATATGCATATTTTATTTCTATGTCATCATCCATTTTTTAGGGGAGGTTTTGTCTCATGAGGTTTTCCTCCTTACCTCTGTTACATGGATTAATAAAAAATGTAAACTGTGACTTGTGCCTTAGTTTCCAAGGCCTTAGATCATTAAATTGTACTAGGTATGGATTAAGGGGGGGTGTAGGAGTAGTAATACACCCTTATTACATAATTTTTGACCTTAGGATAAGTTTATTTTCCCACATGCAATGATATCGTATGGTTTAGACTTAAAAGAGTTAATTCTGCTAAATATCTGGTATATTTGGCCTGTTCACACCTACAACGGTGCCTTGGTTTGGTCAACCTAGCCCATGTGCACCCTCATTAATGCATTGGGGTACTACCTCCTTTATTTTTTGGGTCCAGGCTTGACCAAGTGCGCTAGTGTTGTATTTGGACTTATTTGTCTCTCCAAGGTGCATTTATTGCCACCTAGAACCTCCCACTTGCCTCGATATTATCACCCATGCATTCCTTGGAGTCTTTAATGACCCAGCATACCTCACTAACATTCACACAGCTATTCGAGCCTGTTTGGGCTGAGTTGGGTCTCCATTGGTCCACCTAGGGGGGATTGAGGTCATTTCTCACCATGACACATGTACAACTCCAATTGGCTTCCATAGCCACTCAAATTTGTCCAATGTATTATAGATGATGTATGATAATAAATTAGCACCATTCACATGTGTTATTCCATGTATTGTATGTCTCTTTGATTGTTTCTCTTACACATTTTGTCAAACACTTCATGTGTGAACATTGTTCTGGCTCCTAGATCTGATTAAGAAGTAAATTCTTACAGTCTGCTTCACATCCAAGCAACGTTCCAGCAAGTATTCAGTGTGTCATTCATTTCCTCTCGGGACAACCACTGCGTACATGTTCCTCGCATAAAATAAAGTGCAGACCTAGGAGGCAGCTAACTAAACACAACTAGTCCTCAAACATTTCAAAGTTATCAACTTAATAGTCAAACCTGGTTGTATGAGATATGAAATTTGGTCATAGTCACGTGAAATACTCGACTGGCCCTCCTCCAACTGTGAAAATTCTGCAGTTATTTTTCAACCAATGGGGATTGATACACAATCCCAGTTGTCAACCCAATTTGTGGATTCACAGTTTTCCCATTCACCACTACTACATGGATAACAAAAACAAGAGAATTTCCTTGTCCACATTTCAACTATAGGATTGTCTAACATTCTAACAGAATGGAATGCACAAGTTCCTTGGACGGTCTTGCACTCATATAGGTGTGATCGATCTACATTGAACACCTCCCAAAAATATCTATGTACATGTGCTTTTTGTGATGATTGGTCTTCTTTCCTTCTAGCTCCATACCCCATCAGTGGATAACACCATGCAACAATGGTCTTTGCATCTCGAATGAATGAAATAGTTGTGAATTTCATCTCTTGCCTACGTAATGCAGTCCTTATGCATGCACCTGGTCCATCATCTTCCTGTTTTCTGTGTCTTGTCTCAAAATAGTTCCAAATATGTGGCACCTTGTGCCTCTTATGGAGAATACACAACCATTGGAAGACACGGGAATTTCTGAATTGCCCCGTACAACCATCAAACCAAATCCAATGTTGTTCCATCTGTATATTGTTATCCTCCAGGTTATTATAGAACAATTGAAAGCTATGTTGTACAAAATCCAAGTCATGACACTTGTCATCACTTATGTAAAACTGATACTCCTTCAATATAACACTTTTCTCTTCAATACTATCTGCCCCATGTCTATAGGTGATATGGACCATTATACTGACCTAGTCTGAGTGATAATATCAACTCTGAATCTCGTTATGTGGTTGAATTGTGTAGTTTTTTCAAAAAATCTACCACTGATAATATAGTTCCAATAGGAAATGTATCGCTGCATGTTCTAAACTGCTCATCTTTTCAACGAGCCACATGTACATGCTTTACATATTGTTGTGTCTTTTCAAATAATTCCTCCATGAAGTTGCATACTAGTACCTGGTAGATCAACAATAAATATGTACATACCAATAGGTTGTTACATATATGAAGTAGCAATACATGAAGAAAAAAATACTATTCAGGAACTCATTACTAACCTGAGAGGTGACCAATTGTATTTTTTTTCTTTAATTCCCTCCACCGATATCATATGTGACATATTTGAATGACTGCAAGTTCACTTCATGCCTCCTAAGTTCATGCTCGTCGATGACATGTATGCATTTGTCCAAAAATGTCATTCCACCACACCTTGGGCATGTCCCATCTACGCAAGGCCTTTGATAAAATGTGCAACCCTCCGTCCTTCTACACGAAGTGCTATGGATAAAGTCTCGAGATGATGTCGGTGGCAATGTAGTCGATCCCTCTTTCACAAGAGTGTTATGCAATACATGCAATATATGTATATATGTGTCATAATAATAACCATACTCAATGTGATATCAACAACAACATGTGTTACGAGTTGTGTTTATTTTAACATGCCATGGTTTTTATTTCTCGAAGGATATTTGGCCCAAGTTAAGTTCATTGTGTTCATCCCTACATCTCTCATATAATTTTGTTTGTGTCATGTCAAGAAAATGTTTAATGTGGGGCTCACGATCCCTTGAACCCCTTCTCAATTTTAGTACATATTTTTGGTTGGATGAAGGTCTAGTATTGTCACGCCAAAACTCTTGCACCAGTCCCTTTACCGCATCAATGAGATTCATATCAGAGCGTGGAAACCTGCCAATGAAGGACCAGACATCTGTTTGACCAGAGTCAAGTTGTTCTCTTCTAGAACAATTCCTACAGAGTGCTTTGATATCCAATCCTACAAGTTTGGATATAGGCTTAAGAAGTTGAAGGGCCTTGGTGCTTTTGTTCATGATTGATTGTGACAACACACGATGAGCTGCATTGTGATCCTTTGAACACGATTTCTTTCCAATAGTGCTAAATGCATCTACTAAACTTTTGACAACATGAGAACTTGGTTCAGAACTGTTTATCATATTTATCCTTATTTTTTTCCTAACAACAGTCATAGACCTATATTTTAACAACGATATAAATAATCTACATGTATCTCCATCACATTTAGAATCAAAAATAGTTGACAAGTATCTGTTGAGATTGATATGCAATACTACATTTAGATAGCGTACCTTCAAGTGAACCAATGAGACTTTCATCGATCTGTATACGTTTTGGAGTTCTTCGGCATGAAGTTGCTAAGTACCATATCACCTAGTCGGTCTAGAGTTTGAACATGAGCTTCATGTCCTTCCATGTCTTCCTATCGGTAGGACGGTGGCAATTGGAAATCCTCATGGGTGGTCTGAGCAACATTGTCTTCTCCAATCATACATTCATCATTCAACATCTATCTAACTTTGTCACTTGTATACCCACATCCAATTAAATCTGAAAAGGTTTCAGGTGGCCTTGATGTGCACCTACATTTTACTCCTTGATCAATGCCATGCAGTGCTTGTTCTTATAATGATATGGAGACTGAAGGACCCTCGAGCGAATGCTTTTGTCTTTCTTGATGTGGATTAGTAGGAAGAACCATTGCATCCTCAACAACCAGAATTGGTTGAGTGTCCATAGAGCGTCTTCGGTTGTTCATATCATTTCTTTTCTTCTCTCTAATTTCTTCAAGGATTTCATTGGGTATCCTCTTCCTTGTTGATTTTCTTGCTCGATTGCGTGAGTTTCCCATCACCACAATGATCAATGATATAAGGTTTCCTTTGCTAGCTCCTCAATGGTACTCTTCAATGGGATACTCCCCAATCTTGGTTTCTTTCTTTCTCAATTGTGTCTAGATACTCAAGTTAGGGGGAAGATTGGGAAGAATGTTTCCTTTGCTAGCTCCTCAATTGCAATAAAAACAATGGTAGAGATGCTATATGGTGATCCTCAATGGGAAATTCCCCAAGCTTGGTTTCTTTCTTTCTCAATTGTGTCTACATACTCCACCACAATGACCAAGTTAATGTTGCCTTTGCTAGCTCCTCAATTGCAAGAAAAACAATGGTGGATATGCTCTATGGTGCTCCTCAATGACAAATTGCCCAAGCTTGGTTTCTTTCTTGCTCAGTTGTTTCAACATACTCCACCACAATGACCAAGTTAATGTTTCATTTTTTAGCTCCTCAATTGCAAGAAAAACAATTGTGGAGATGCTCTATGGTGCTCCTCAATGGGAAATTACCTAATCTTGGTTTCTTTCTTGCTCAATTGTGTCTACATCCTCCACCACAATGACCAAGTTAATGTTGCCTTTGCTAGCTCCTCAATTGCTAGAAAAACAATGGTGGAGATGATTTATGGTGCTCCTCAATAGGAAATTCCCCAATCTTGGTTTCTTTCTTGCTCAATTGTGTCTACATACTCCACCACAATGACCAAGTTAATGTTTCCTTTGCTAGATCCTCAATTGCAAGAAAAACAATGGTGGAGATGCTCTATGGTGCTCCTCGATGGTATATTCCCCAAGCTTGGTTTTTTTCTTGCTCAATTGTGTCTACATACTCCACCACAATGACCAAGTTAATGTTGCCTTTGCTAGATCCTCAATTGCAAGAAAAACAATCGTGGACATGCTCTATGGTGCTCCTCAACGGGAAATTCCACAAGCTTGGTTTCTTTCTTACTCAATTGTGTCTACATACTCCACCACAATGACCAAGTTAATGTTTCCTTTGCTATCTCCTCAATTGCAAGGAAAAACAATGGTGGAGATGCTCTATGGTGCTCCTCAATGGGAGATTCCCCAAGCTTGGTTTCTTTCTTGCTCAATTAATTCTTTATTTCTTGCTCCTCAATGTATACCATGCTCCAAGCAATACTTAGACATTGTGATGGAGATTCTTGATGTCAAAAACAATTTTGTGTGATAATACGGTGAAGAAAAGAAAGTTCACGCACTGTCTGCAACCTAAAATTGTGTGCAAACTGTCAAACCTGCGTGAAATATGATAGAGTGTTTCTCGAACAGGGACTGTTATTGTTTATACTGAGACAAAACGCGCATGCGTTATTGTTAACAAAAATGGGGGCTCGTTTTGACCACATAAAATGAGTGCATGTTTTACTCGAATAGTGTTTAGGAGCATTTAAGAAGGCAGTTGCATGGCTAAGGGGTCATTCAATGTTTAGGGGGAATTAACAAGCACTCCCTTAGTCTTTGCACCTTAACACCCCCCCTCTCTTCAACCTAACTATATTGTCTTAAAACTCAAGAGATGTGTGTGTGTGTGAAAAAGATGGGTTAGGGGGTGTTAGTGGTAAGGGGAGACATAGGGATGTGTGTGTGTGTGTGAAAAAGATAGGTTAGGGGGTGTTAGTGGTGAGGGGAGACATAGGGATGTTTGATAGAGAGAGAGAGAGATAGGTTAG
>LPNX010397384.1:826400-850628 GCA_001517045.1 Pseudotsuga menziesii | reverse complement strand
TGGATGTGTAATGTGGGTTTCTGTGAAATAGAGAGAGAGGATTGGGGTATAGATCGAGGGGTGGGGGCTAAGTGTAGTTGGATGAATTGGGGAGAAATAAAGAGTGGAGAGAGAGGTTTCAGGTGTTAGGAGTGAGAGAGAGAGAGTTGCTAGGGGGATGTTTGTGTGTGTGTGTGTGAGAGAGAGAGAGGAAGGGATTTTTAGGGGTTTCGGTTGGGGGTGGCGCTAAGTGATTAGAGATAGAACAATAGGGAGTGTTTAAGAGTTAGAGGTAGAGAGGAAGGGTTATGGGTTTAGGGGTGGTCACGGGAGGGGACATGGCAGGTGTTAGTGGAAAGGGGGGACATAGGAGTGTGACAGAGAGTGAGAACGAATGGCATAGTGGGGTTTTAGGGAGAGAGAGGAGGGGGGTTAAAGGTATGGACAGGAGGAGGGGGGTTTAGTAAGAGTTAGGAGGGGGGAGGGGAGCCAGGGGGGCATAAAATAATAAAACTATTGGTATAATTGACAAAAAAAAACTCATTGAGTATTTTAAAATGCACGCGCGTTGTTATTCAATAAAAAATGAACCCATTTTTCATCAATACAATGTGCATGCATTATTGTTCAACAAAATGTGCACTCGTGTTTCTTTAATATAACAAGGACGCGTTTTGTTTAAATTCAAAAATGTATTCCCCTCAAATGATAAGGCCGAGCCTCCACCCATGCTTCATGGAATTCTTGTGCCTATGTGTCTGCTTCGGATTCAACATGCCTATGCCTTGGAGTATGATAAACCATGGCTAATTCAGCATTATATCCAAATTTTCAATATGCTCGTGTTTAGTCGTTGGTTACAGTATGATGCACACCTCCATTTTTTATGAAATTTTAGAAACATATATGGTTTTTTTTTGCAGATTCCAAATATGTAATTTTTAACAAGAATACATATTTTTTTCTATTTTTTTCTTATTTATCTTCTGTCTTCACTCCTCAACTCAAAAAACACATTGTTAGTGTTTCATCCATATCTCTTTCATTTCTCAACCATTTTGAAAACAAATTGTATGATGAACTAAAGAACACTTACCTCTACATGCTATAAAAAAACCCATTTCCAAATAATTGCATTANTATTTTTATTATTGAAAAAATAGTCATGCACTAGTACTATATGTTCTCTATATGTCTACAAGTTTTTGTAACTTTATTCCATCATTTAGTCACTCAAAGGCTGCACCCACAAAAACATATACCTTATAATTTGTCCCAAAAATAAAATGTGCCCATTAAAAAATATCCAACTTAAGATAGTTAACAACATTTTCAATAGAAAAAATTTATATATTTGGAAACTTTATTCAATTTCCTACATTTCTCATTTTTTACTCATCGCAAGATTCATTGTGTAAGTGTCTCAAAATATCCATGTAAGTTGATGGATGCCTGTTTTCTCATTTTTCTATTGCATCTAACGCGTCAAAAGAGACCCTCATTAGCATGCACACACCCTTTTATCAATTTCCAGTGAGTGATTCGAATTGGGATATCACTAAAAGTTTTAAAATTTCAACATAAGATAAATCCTATGAAATGGCTATTTTCCATGGTTCATCTCTTTATATTTTGTTAAATCAATAAATCTTTGTTGAAATGCAATTTTATAATTCAAAGAAACAAATTCAACTTCTTTTAATATATTGAATCCATTTTTAATATCTTAAATTCAAAATTATATAATTATAAAAATGTATATCTACAATTTTAACAATATTTTAATTAAAATATATATATAATTCTAATAATGTATATATACAATTCTAATAATTTAGTTTTGTAATTTTTTGTGGTTTTTTATTTGAGAGTGAAAATTCTGTTCTATTTATTTTACGAACCTGATTTAGATTTTACTGTGGAGGATATGTATTCCACATGTAACATGTACATAACAATAAATTTCAATTTATTTGTGTGGTTTTTGAGTTGAGAGTGTCTGTTATGTTTCTTCCAATTTTTCATTTCATTTTTTTAAGGCAAGGACTTTGTTGCTAGCAGCGCTTGTTTCTTATGTTTTCGTTGTTTTAACATTGTTAAGACTTTTGAAATAACATTAAAGCACACAAAAAAAACTACGTCAACGCATCATTCATGTAATATCTTTCTATGCTCTAGCTATTTGCTCCTCAACTACTTAACCGAAGAAGCAGAGAAGCTCGGGATTGTTAACATAAAACAAAAACAAAAACAATTTTTTTAGTCCTCCCAAAAGAAAAGATTGGACTACATTTGTCATTTTTATAGTCTAACACCTGACATGTGTTAGATTCAAGGTACAAAACATCTAACACCTACAGTGGAAATGAGTTTTTATAATATAGATGTGCCTTTTTCCATTAATTATAAGAAGAGTAAAGCTAACAAGGTTGATGTATTGTTTAGGTTGACTAAATGAATTTAGGAATGAGTTTAGGTATCAGGAATTTGCAAGAGTGGATTTTTTATAATCTAGTTATGTGCCTTTCCAATTGATTATAAGAAGAACAAGGAGAGCTGCTAAAGGCAGCAAGTGCTTGCCTTTAGAAATTGAACATCTATTGAATAGTCATATGCCTTTAGAAATAGAATATCTATAGGATAGTCAATTGTAATTGCATTTTTATTTAGCTTTGAGCCTTCTAAGATCTTGAGTCTTAGGTTGATATATGTTAAAGGATAATATTTCATTCTTGTGGAGTACTGTCATGTCTGGGTTAACAATTTTTGGCCTGTTCATTTTGATACCAAGGACGCCATGAGCCCCTGGTGGGCAGTTTAACTGTATCTTTTTTATAAGACTGGAACATGTATCTTGCTGATAAGACTGTAACACGAATATCTGTATCCTCGTTGTCAACATGAAAACATTCCATACTTAGCCTAATAAAGCAAAGATATTTCTCATTATTATGAGAAAAAAAATAGAAAATATAGTGAATTTATTATGATTAGTTATAAGCACAATAAATATAACAATAAGTAAGTTTTTTTTTTAGCATGTCGCATACATTTAATATTACTAAAAGTTAGGGAAAATTTTAACGATAACAAATAGTAATAATAATGTGTAGCATTTCTTTACTTGCTGCAAACATGGGCATTTCATACACAATTGTTTAATCGACTTCCCATGTCGTTTTTCCAATTTTGGAACTATGGTAGAAACACATTTGCAAACTATTATAAAACTTACAAGCCACTGTTATGCACTGAAGATCTACCCATTGTATTTTGTAAAGGCGCACAACTTTACCATGCGTCTTATCAGACATCACCATTATGAGATCATGCATAACCATTATTGCCATTATTTTACTTCCCTTTGGTCGTAGCTTACAAGCCACTTTAACCATTATTGCCATTATTTTAGTTCCCTTTGGTCGTATCTTACAAGCCACTTGTAATACTAATCAATTTGATAAGTTTTTTGTGGCACTCCTCCATGAGTTATGGCAGGTAATAGATAGTCGATTAGCTTGTTATTTCGGAGTAGGGTAGCTTCGTGTTGGGAAACTGATCGAGACATGAGATGGGGTGATAGTGTTTGTTTATATTTGTGCATGGTTTAAATTTTTGATGACAGCTACAAGATTATTTTAATTGCCACATGTAGAGCATGCAATTTTTGGTTCATGCCAAAGGAGTCTCCACATAAGTGTGAGTCTCAAAATTCTAGTAGCATACTTTACTCTCATTTCTCAACAATTGATCGTGTTAAATGTGTGTCGAGTAAGCAAGGGATGCATGAAAATACACTTCTCTCGACATATGTAGATCTAAAATCATTTAAAGTTTCATGGTAGAGATGGTTAATACATGTGGCATTATATGAGATTGAGAATTTGTCTGATATTCTCTGGGACTCTTGATTTATGAAAATGCCATCAAGTTGAGACTCTAGTTTCACTTGCTTCCTCTAGAATGTCTCTGTTCAAACAAATTTCCCCGAGTTGAAGGTCTGATTCTCCCCTCGTTATCATCCCTTTAAGTCCTTTCACCCAAGACTCAATAATGCTTGCAAGCTTGGGTCTGTAAAGTGGCTGATAAAACTCACTCATGTATCGATCATAATCTACCACTGTAGAAAAAAACCATGTTTTTTAAAAGGAGAAAGGGTGGAAAATATACAGTCACAAAGTAAAAAGTAAATTTACTACTAGGAAGTAGAAACTGAGCGCAAGTGAAGAGTCAATCTCAGTACCAAATGAAGGGGAAGCGTGAATGAACCTACAAGTATGATTAATATATTATGCAATATAATCAAAGAATCCTCTAAATGGTCACTTATCATATCTAAACGTTTCTCTAGGGAAACCATTACCAGAAGGCAGTCATCAACGGTGGTGGAAGCAAAAATTCCAGCTTGAGTACTGCTCTTAAGAGCCATTAGCAACAAAGGAGTAGTCACAGGAATTTCATAAATTCCTTTGTTTGAGACCTAGACATAGAGGGTTCGACAGAGTATAGCCCGCTATGTCTGGATAAATATTTCCACTAATGTGGCCACTCCTATTGTGGTTCTTGCCTACATTGAGCATATGTTTATCTCTCTCGTGTTATAGACTTCCTTATTTGGTACCGAAATTGTTCAAAAGCTTGATTTTTTGAATCTATATTATCTTGGAGTTGCTTAAATGTGTAGAGTAAACATATATTGGCGAGCTCGTACATGGTATTGTTCTATGTTGTAAGCCTTGCAATCATGGGAGATCCATCAACAACTTACTGCTTGAGGACATGGACATAGATCTTGTCACTTGCATTACTCTATGGAGGGAATGGAGTGTTCACCTTCCACATGAGTACCCAAGGAGAGCGTGGAGGTTAAGTATACAAAAAAACCCTTCATGAAAAAGTAAAAATACCACCCTGGGGAAAAAAGAAGTGAGCAAGGATTAGAGTATGCCAGTGATTTATACATAAGGACATGGACTGCTTGATTTCACCTTCTATTTATAGATGGTGAGAAAGTGTAGTCATCCTTCTAGAAGCACAAGAGAGCAAGTAAAAGTGGAGAAGACGGCTTTTACACCCAGCATGGCACCCACAGAGAAAACAAAGGAGCGAACATAGATTCTATCCAATCAGCCCTAGTCTACATGGCCACCGCGAGATGGAGTAATCATACATATTCAAATTGCTTGTTTGATTTTTACAACGTAGTGGAAACATAAGACTAGTGTCAAGAATGGGATACAAACCCATGCCCTTTCGGACCAGTACCTAAATCTAGCGCTTACAACCAACTCGGCCATATTGAGGCTATCGGCACCCTTGATTCTGAATCTAAGAATGACGTTGTGCAATAGGCATTGAACCGGATCATGAAGAACACAACTACTATTATGGTATCCCATCATTTATTTGGAAAGGGAAAAGAAATGTGCAGCACCCTTCAAATCACTACTCCATTAGAACAAGGTAAGAAATAATTTGGTGTAGTTTTCTTAGTTGATTGTAACAATAGAGTGATCTTGTAAACCCAATATCATGGTACGCATATCAAAGAGGCTGTCATTGGTCACTACTGTGAGAGGAGCCTCTTCCCAATCTCCCTAGGATATCATTGACAGTTCTTGCTCACAGTGTCATATTAATCGCATTATGATTTCAAAACTATGTGCAAACAATGGAGAGATGTAGTGTGTATGATTGAGTTCTATAAGGAGATAATGATGTGAATGACCTCTGGAACAAGGGATCATTTGATATGTATGATTCACTTGAGGCTCACCTGGGAAATGCTACATCTCATTCTGTACTTCCCTGGTCGAATACCATTTGTTTAATAAGTGCATTTTGTTTTGGAAGTGTGTATGTGTTAATTAGAATTTATTTCGACCTTGTAGAAACATTTGGATTGTTCTAAATCTTAACGCAATTTCATAAAAGTACTTACATGATCTTTAGGCTCCTGTAAATATTTTTTGGCATCGTGCAAGAGAAGATCTTCTATGCATCCATTCAGAGAAGCTCTTGTATGCATCTAGGTAGTTCTTAGGCCCTCTTGTTCACCAATTGCATTCGAAATCATATCTGAAAGAAAGGTAAGTGGCCTTTCCTTTGCCCTTTCAGCATGGGTAACTAGAATGTGGCGGTGTAGGGNGCCCTCTTGTTCACCAATTGCATTCGAAATCATATCTGAAAGAAAGGTAAGTGGCCTTTCCTTTGCCCTTTCAGCATGGGTAACTAGAATGTGGCGGTGTAGGTGTAGCTTGTTGCTTTGGCAGTACAACTACCATGTGCACACATGGCCAACATGCAACAACCATGCTTGTGACATCATTGTATTCCAAAGTGGAGGAGAGTACTTCTATCATAAAATTTAATGTCAGAGGTAATGCTAGGTCGATTTCTAGCATTACTTGGTTTTATGAAAATTATTCAACAACCATATTTTACCCTAAGAATTTTAGGGACAATGTACACCCCGCCTTGATATGAGGCCAAATAAGAGGACGAATCTAGTGATTGGTGGAGAAAAATTGTTGGCTATTTTTTGCAAATATAATTTAGGATAAATGATCAAAAATTTTATTGATTCTCGTGTGAATTGTATTGATTTTCATGTTGATTAATAGAAACGGCGGCAAGCCGATTCATAGAGTCCATGCTTTCCTGAGGGCAGAGACTAATAAAACTAAAATTGGTTGATGCATTGTTTAGTTTGACTAAATTAGTTGAGGTATAAGAGTGTATACTGTATGTATATATTTAGGGAGATTATGTTAAGATGAAGTGTTATCTAGATCAACTAAAATATGATTGATATTTCCTAAATTTGATACTCACTATACTCTTAAGAATGGGTTCTTATTTTATTACAATTGAGTATTGGTGAGTTCTAGGTCTAATTTTCCTTGGCAATTCTTTAAAAAAATGCCACACTAGTACCCACTCTTCAACATATGTGGGTTTTCTAAAGGCCTAATAAAGTAGGGGAACATTTCTTCTAACATGCATTAAAGAATGACATGAAATTTATTTCAAAATGTGCCTTTGTAAAAAAAATAAGGAAGATAATGTACTCAATCCATGCCTAACATTTAATATACTAAAGCTCGGATAGAAAGAAATTTATATTCTATACTTGATACATTGTCCAAGTTACCTAAATGAGTTGAAGTAAAAGGAACAATAGAAGATATTAAGATATTCAAGCAACTAACATTAAACATGAAGAGTTGTTTAGGCTTATTGAAGAAGATTTATGGTCCCCCAATCCAACACCCATTATTATCTTAAGAATGGGTCCTTATTTTATGATAATTTAGTGGTAATTTCTATAGTTTATGTTTGTTCAAAACTACTGAAAGAATGCCAACAATGACCCTTTCATAGGGAACATTAGTTTTCTACATGAGGGAACATTTATTTTGGCATGGGATGAAGAATGATGTGAAGAAATTTCAATGAGAATATGAGGTTTGTTGACAAATTAAGGAGGAGAATGTCTTCACTCCAATTCTTCAGTGTAGGCCTACCTAAATCAATGGTAAGGACTGCATTTTTTTTATTGTCAATGGATTATCAAAGTTCGCTTGTTTCATAAGTGTAAGAATATTGGAGGTATTCATGAAGCATGTCTATAGGCTATGTGGTATCCTAAATCATAATGAATGACTTGATGCTAGAATCATGGGAAAATTTTGGAAGGAATTGCATAAGAAAACGTGATTGGTATTATAGCAAATTACCAACCACTACCACCACTCAAAAATGGATGGGAAAACAAAGATTATGAACAAAACATTAGAATATTAGTAAGTTGACTTCACCTAGATAAATTTTGGTATAATAAACACTTTTTGTGTATCCATAGGAACGTCATATTTTCAATATGATGTTCCATTAATGATTTCTTAGAATAATGTCATGTGCCCTCTAATGATCAAATTTAGAAGATAATGAGCATGTTATGATTCAATTAAAGAACCATTTACAAGCAGCAAGGGATAAAATGAAATATCATGATAACAATAAGAGATCATAGAATTTTTTTTGTAGATGACATGGTTTATGTCCCATTGAATCCTTATAAACATATTACATACGAGGCATGAGGTAAACAAAAGTTAAAACCATGATATTATGGGCCCTACTAGATCATACAAAGGGTATACCAAGTTGCATACAAGTTAGAATTCCCATAGGTAATTAAGGCTCACAATGTCTTTCATGTCTTGAAGTTGAAAATGTCAACAATAGATTTAATTGCTACTACTTCTGAGTTGCCACTATCAAATAAAGTTGGCTCACTTATATTTGTGCCAGGCGATAACTAGAGTAAGTGTGTAATATTTTCCAGGAAGAAATGCATAACCTTACTCTATAGGATGATGCAACTCAACTTGATATGGTGGTACGAAAGAAGGAAGAGTATATCGCCATAGTAGCTTGAGTCCATGCCCATTTGCAGTGGATTAAAAAGGGCGATGAGGGATCCAAGTTCATCTTCAACCTCCTGAAGAATAAAGTGGTAACTGATAATGATCTGTCTCTTTTCCATGTTCATGGAACTCTTGAGAGGAACCCAACAAAGATTCGAGGTATGTTTAATGATTATTTTTAGAATATTTTTTCAACTTACTTTGTGCCACATTTGGTTGTGGCCACTAGGGAATTTTGCTACAAAGTAGTTTCTCATAAAAATTTTATTGGAGAGTGAGATAGGTTGGATAAGTATTTTACAAAGGAGATATTTTGTTGCTCTCTCTTCGATGGAAAATGGGAAATCATTGGGTATTGATGGTCTACCTTGTGATTTTTACAAGGTGATGTGGGACACAGTGGGAGAGGATTTTTGTAGTCTTGTTCATGAGGTATTTTTTGCAAGATATCTTTTGGAATCACTTAACCAGGGCATGATCAAGCTTACTCCAAAGCTACCAGATATTCTATAATGGTTTTCAATATCTTTATTCAACATTTCCTATAAAAATATGGCCAAGGCATTAGCTATGAAAATTCGGTACGTTGCGCAAAAAGTTGTTTCCCGAGAACAAATTGGATTTGTACAAGGATTGTTTATTTTGGATATGGTTTTGTTAGCCTAAGAAGCCATGGAGTGGGCTAGGGAGTCTGACCAGCAAGCCCTCTTCTATAATATTGACTTAAACAAAGTGTATAATTGTATTGACTGGACATTTATTTTTTATATGTTGACATGCTTAGAGTTTGGTTCAAGCTATGTCAATGAGATTAGCATCATGTTTTCATGTGCCTTATCTTTTGTTTCAATAAATAACGTATTGTCTTCCTGCATCCACCTACATAGGTCTATTAGGAAAGTGTGACCATTAGCCCCTTGTCTTTATGCATTGACAATTAATGCTCTTGGATATTTTTTGGAGGAAACCCATTTGCAATGCCAACTTAGAGATATTTCCCTCCCAATGGCAATGAAATAGTTAAAAACCATTTTTCAAATGACTCTTTTGTCAATATTTATTGATCAAGAGTTGGTATCAGTTGCTAGGGATTGTCTTTCATTGTTTTGTGAAGCATCAGAGGCTATTATCAAGTCAATTGTTATTGTGATATATCTTTTGGTATTCTTTTTTGTATTAACCTCTCTCTGGTTGCTATGGGGGATTGGTACCGCGAGATATTGCATCATAAGTTGCTCTTTTGGAAATGCAAGGATCTCCCTTTTGTAGGTAAGTAAGAAATAGAAAATAGGATTCTTCATGCCTCCCATATTTACTATGTATCATGTTGGCTCCACAACATGACTCAATTCTGTCAATTGAAGCAAATTTCGCACTCATATTTGTGGGAAGAATGGTGGGGCTTGTGGTCTCCTCTTAGTTCATTGGGATGCATGCATCATGCCCAAATATTAGGGGGGGCTTGGTATTAATGATGTTGCAACCCAAGGCAACATTCTGGCTACTAAATGGGCGGTTAGATGCTCGAAGGGATCATCCCCTTGGCAGAATTTGATGCGGCATAAATTGATTTCATCCCAATGTGTTCACAAAGGTAGGGATCTATTTGGCCTTTACGATATCATATATGCTCCTCATAATTTCAAATTTGATGGTCCATTTTCAAAAGTATGTGGGCAACTTGGAGGAGGCTGGCAGGTTTGGTTCATTGGAAATGGCATGTAGCATATTAGGATGGGATTTTGTCTAGGAGACCAATATGGAGTTGGAAGAAAAAAGGTACTTGTATATTTGACCTTCCACACTTTCAAGCAAGGAGGCTAATCAACCCACTTTTAGTGGCTCTAAATTTTGCATTGTCTTCTACAAATCAACCCACGTTTTTGGAGATCATAGGGCTCATACCTCGAGGGGATATTTTTAAGATGAATATTGATATCATTGGTACCTTCTGAAAATATTGGGGGTGAGGTTTTGGATATCCTTTAACCTAATATGATTATTTCAAACTTTACTCCATTATACATCGATGGTGTATATTAGTCCTTGTTCTTAATGCTAAATATGGATTTCAATGGTTGTTATGATTCGTTGGATTAGTAGGGTGCATGGTGTCCACTTGATGACAATTTATTACAAACTTCAAGGGGGTTTTGGGTTGGTGATGTATAAAGGACTCCCTTCCAAATCCCATTTGTCCAAAAGTGTCATTTATAATGGCCTCTAACCTTTTTGGTCAAAGTCAAAATTAGTGAAACACGCCTTATGGGAATGTCCTTTTGCAAGATCTTGTTGGGATCTTGTTCACTCTCAACTAGAAAGAATTATGCAAGGACATTTGCATTGGAAAACAGCTTTGTAAGTCGATTCCATTTTGGTGATTCAGAAATCCTTCGTTGGTATTTGGAATTGTTTAGAGTTTATGTTTGTATGTTCTCTAGAAACTTGGTTGCAAATATGTTTTTAAAGATGAGGTCAATTCTAAGGATTATTTTTGTCAATTATGGAAAGATGTGGTATGTATGCAATTCCTAGTAAAAGGAGCATTGTTGATAAAAGATATCAAATTGTTATACATGTCTCTTATTTTGATTTTATAGTCGTCTTAGTTTCTCTAAGGAAGAGTATATGAACTTCATTGTATATACCCTTTTGTTTTCCCTTTGTTTTTTGTTTTTTATATAAATATTTTTTGTATATATAATAAGTATCTTTTTCAAACAAAAAAATAAAAAGAAGATTCTTGGGAACATGAGAAGATACTCATTCACAACCAATTTGTTGTTGAAGCTTCAATATAAATCTTTTAGGGAAAGGAGGAATTGCATAAAACTTATTTTATTGTTAGTGAGATGATTAGTCAACTAGTCCAATAGAAAATTCAATTAATGGGGCAAACCAGAGTCCAATGAACGATGTTATGCTTCAAATAAGAATAATATTGTTAGTTAGGATACGGTTTTTAGCTAGGGGTGGCAGGTGTCGTGTTGAAATATTGTAACTTCAAAGGATATTCTAAATGTATTTTACTGATGTACCCCAAGGGAGATGTTATATTCCTCCGTCAGAATGTTAGTATGGTAATTGTTCATCATAGAGTCACGAGGTAAATCCTCCATTGTAAGTCGGGTCAATAATACCCTAATAAATATAATAAAATATTGTTTTGTGATTTCCTAGGTGAAGTTGGCCCAGACAGTTTAGTGGGGTCGACTTGATTAGGGTAAAAGGTAGTTGAAAAAAAGAGTATAAATAGAGGAGATGTGCTTCTCATTTGAACACAGACTCACTCACCTGTGTAGCGCATAGGAGAGAGAGAGAGACATACCAGCAAGGATGAGAATACATGTTTGGGATTTTATCTTATACATAGGAAGTTTTGCTGGGTTTTCTTCCCCTTTAGGGTTTCCAAGGATAAATGTCAGGATATTTAGACACTTAGGATTTAGTTAAGATCAACTTGTGTAATATATCTGTTAGATAAAAGTGTGTTTCTTTAGTATGCATTAGTATGCATTTGTAAATATTCTAATCCAACGATCACGATATGTTCTAGACATAGAGTGATCCGACGGTTCAACTTCTCTTAGATCATACCTACCATTGATTCGTGGCTTAACACCCGATTGGTCTATGATCTCTATTTAAAGAGCATAGAGGGTCCTTGGCTATTTGATCAATTATGAGAATCTCATGTAACTTTCTTTCTTTTGCATAATAAATTGCTCCAAGTAGCTATTTGGCTGGGGCCGTGGACTGTTTCCCTCTCGAGGGTTTTAACCACGTGACAAACATCGGTGTGTTGATCTGTGATCTATTTGTGTGAAGTAGTTTCTGAAGGTGTTCGATCTTTTGGGAGTACCATGTGTACCCAAACATGGTATCAAAACTTTTATGAAGAGTCGCTTTCAGTTTTGATCAAGATCTGGAACTGGTGTTGCTGAAACTTTGAAAGGGTTTCTGGTTCTAGATTTTCTATGCATTTTTTGCCTGTGGGAGCTATTCCATTGTCTTTGGAGTGCCATTTCCATTGGGAAATAGTTTTTGTTTCATCGAAAATCGTTTCTGTTTGCTCCAGAAACACCCATTTCGGCAAATCTGAAGGTATAATGTTACAGTGACGGATTTGTTTTTTTTTAAATCTCTCATATTTCATCAGTTTATTATTAGACATTTTATGTTTTATTCTCGAAATATTGTTTTCCCTGACTCTGTATGCTCTTTTCCATGCACATTGGGCGATCGCGGCGAATCAGAAACAGTAAGGGAAAGTTTTTTTTCTTGTCTTCTCGGCTACGTATGCTCTTTGTCGTGCACCTTGTGCGATCACAGCAAATTAGAAATAGCGAGAAAACTTGAAAACGTAGACTTTCCAGGTAAGCTAACCAAGATCTAACCCTATTGTGTGGAGAAAAAAAAATTGTTTTTGTTTTTCGTTTTTTTTTTTTTCTTTTGCAGGAAAAGAAAGCAAGCACGAAAAACGAGAAAGAAGAGTTATAAAAAATAAAAAATAAAACCCTTCCTCTTTCCATACTTTTACGTACATTTTAAACTTAACTCACTTGGTCCAAAGTTGCTTTACACCTTGATAAGTCTTGAGTTCAAGTCTAACCAAGCTACTTTTTAGTGCATGCAATTTCTATTTTCAAGTTACTTTATTGTAAAAGTGCATCTCACATAAATAAAATAAAATAAAAGTGAGTCACTTAAGTCTTTTAATTTATTGCCGCACTATTTAAAAGTCACATTATTGTAAAAGTGAACATCACTTATTCTACAAAAGTGATTCACTTCAAAGCAACTTTATTGTAAAAGTAATTGTCAAAGGTTGATCTTGGGAAGAGAGGGCTTCTTTTTTTTGTTGGTCAAGTTGATATCTGCCACGTCACTATTGAGGACATCTTCAACATTTTCTTTGATCAAGCATAACTTCATCATCCGGAATCAGTTTTAAGTGTCTTTTATTTTTAAACCGCATATTTTTTTGAGCTCTTTGCATCCAGACAGTTAGTTTCTGTTTTTTCAGCCATTATTTTACAGTATGGTCGCCCCTTGTGATATCATACTTACAAGTTCTAACTATTTCTCATGGAAATCTCATATGGAGGATGTTCTGCGAAGTAGGGGACTTTTCAGGATAACCTCAGGGAAAGAAACAGAACCCACTAATGATGATAAGAAAATTAAATGGGCAAATCAATGTGATGAAGCTCGTGGATTGATTGGGATGTCAACCTCTACTGATTTGCGATTCCACATATCTGGAATTGATGAACCTAATCTCGCTTGGGAAAAGTTGGAATCTGTGTTTGGTAAACACAATGAAATTCGGGGTCATCAACTTGAGAATGAGTTGCTTTCCTTGAATCTAAATGATTTTTCATGCATTCAAGACTATTTATCTAAGTATAAAACTCTTAGACTATTATGTGCCTAATGCAAGATTAAGAAAGAAGCCAAACAATGTATTTATCATATTCTTTCAAAACTTGGACCTGCATATTCTGTTTTTGTATCTACATTCTACTCCATGAAAGAATCCTTGATTGCAACTAGCTATCAAAAGCCTAGCCTTGAATCCTTTTGTGATTCCTTAATTAGAGAGCAAGATAAGCTCATTCATCTTGGAATAATTAACAATGCAGATACATCTAGGAAAGCCTTATTGTCCCAACAGAAAGAAAATTCCAAGCCTCCCAAGAAACAAAATTTTCACAATAATAAGCCAAACAACAAGGGTCTCAAACCCTCTCAGTCAGCTCCTCCTTTAAAAAATGACAAAGGATCTAAGCAAAAAGGAAAGAACACTGAGCATCATTGAAATTTTTGTGGGAAAGATAATCATGATGAATCTAAGTGTTTCAAGAATATGGCAGCCTTGGAAGCAGCAATGAAGAAGCACCACATCAACATGGATTCGTCTTCAGAATCTAACTCTCATGGACATGCACTTTGTGCTTCTGGTTACTCTTATACTGCATCTTTTTCTTCTACTTCAAATGAATGGCTTATTGATTCTGAAGCATCTTATCATATGGCTAAGGATCAAGCCATATTTTCTACTATGCATGAATGTAACACCAAACAAATATTTATTGGTGATGATAGATCTCTAAGTGTTGTAGGATCTGGAACTATTCCAGTAAAAAAATGGTCATTTCAGTGATGTACTATGTGTTCCAAAAATTTCCTACAATTTGTTATCAGTCTATCAAATTACTCATTTAGGTGAAGGTAAAACTGTGACTTTTACACCTCACCAAGTTGTAATCAAGGATTTTAAAAATCCTCAAAATCTCCTTGCTACTGGAACTGTTGATGATATTACCAGGTTGTACAAATTTAACAACTTTGGGTCATCACCTTTTCTTTCAGTTTTTTTTGCTCATAGTGATAACTTGAGCAAACTTTGGCATGAGCGATTTGGTCACTTAAATTATCACACATTGCAACAACTATGTAAATACAATATGGTGACTGGTATTCCACTGGTATCTTGCAAGGATGGTGTTTGTTCTGGTTGTGTACTCGAAAAACATCATCGGGACAGTTTTGACAAATGTGCCTCTTGGCACGCCTCGATTCCCTTGGAGCTTATACATAGTGACTTGTGTGGCCCTCTTCCATTTGCTTCCTTTTCTGGTTTCAAATATTTCTTAACTTTCATTGATGACTACTCCATATGCACTTGGGTTTACTTCCTAAAACTTAAGAGCGAAGTATTTAACATGTTCTTGGCCTACAATACCCTTGTTGAAAAACAATCTGGTCATCAAATTATTAAGTTAAGATCTGACAATGGAGGAGAATATGTTAACAACAAGTTCACTACTTTTTGCACTGAACAAGGAATCCAAAAACAGCACACTTTTCCATACACAGCACAACAGAATGGTGTAGCTGAACGGAAGAACCGCACTTTAAAAGAAATGGCTAATTGTATGATCCAATCTAAGGGACTAAGTCTTCAATATTGGGCTGAGGCCATAAATTGTGCAAATTACATAGTTAATCGCACACCCACTAAATTTTTACAGCGTATAACACTGAAAGAAGCATGGAATAAAATTAAACCAGATGTAAGTCACTTTCGTGTGTTTGGTTGTGAAGCATGGGCTCACATTTCGAATTAAAAATGGAAAGCATTGCAGCCTAAAAGTGAATAGTGAATATTTGTTAAATATTCTGAATATGTAAAAGGTTATATACTTCTTTAGCCCCATTCACAAGATATAATCATTAGAAGAGATGTTAAATTTGATGAAAATCTCTTGGCATGCGAACCTAACTTGGCGGGTGTGCCATATTTGGCCTGCGAGCCTGATTCGGTGATTGTGCCCTCTTCTTCTTCTTCTTCCAGCTTCCTTGACAGGTTTCCAACTCCAGTTTCTAATGATGACAGTGAGGATGAAAATCCACCTCCGCTTGCTCATGTTCCTCCAATTGCACCAGCACCAATACTTCCTCGATGGGTCCGTTCAACATGTGAAGCAGCTGGTGATCTTGCCGATGATCCTAGAGATCAACGTCAAACACGTTCTTAGTTTTAGCGAGCCTCTTCTCTTTTGGCTCAAGTTTCTGAGAATCATGATCCAGAAAATTTTGCAGAAGCTTCAGGAAATCCATATTGGGATGCAGCTATGGATGAAGAATATTGTTCCTTAATGGCGAACGATACTTGGGATCTTGTTCCTCTTCCAAAAGGAAGAAAACTTGTCAGATGTAAATGGGTCTACAGAACTAAGTATGCATCAGATGGAAATGTTGAAATACTTAAGGCAAGGTTAGTTTCCAAAGGTTTTTCCCAAGTTGAAGGGATTGACTACAATGAAACATTTACCCCTGTAGCAAAAATGAACTCCATGTGCCTTGTTCTTTCCCTTGCAGCCTTACATAACTGGGAAGTCCATCAAATGGATGTCAAGTCTGTCTTCTTACATGGTGATTTACATGAGGAAATTTACATGGAACAACCTCCTAGATATGTTCAGAATAACTCTAGCTTTGTTTGTCTCCTTAAGAAATCCTTATATGGCCTTAAGAAAGCTCCTAGAGCTTGGTATGCCAAAATGGATAGCTTTCTCCTTGACATTGGTTTTTCTAGATGTCATTCTGACCCCAATGTCTATACCAAGAAAGTAGGAAACCATCTCATCATACTTATTCTTTATGTTAATGATCTTATCCTTATTGGTAGTGACCTTAAACTTATAACCCATGTGAAATCCAGTCTTAAGCAAAATTTTGAAATATCAGACTTAGGACATTTGCATTATTTTCTTGGTCTCCAAGTCTTGCAAACCAAAGAATGAATCTTTCTTTCCCAGTCTAAGTATGCTTGTGACCTTCGTCACTTCCACATGGAAGATTGTAAACCAGGCCCTTCTCCGTTCCAGTCTGGAGTCAAACTTTTTGCTCTACTTCCCCTGAAGTAGATGCCACCTTGTATCATCAGCGTGTTGGTAGTCTTTTATACTTGACTCATTCATGTCCTGATCTTTCCTTTTTCGTTGGTCGTGTTTCCCATTATATGCAAACTCCTCATGAAATTCACTGGAAAGCAACAAAAAGAATACTTCGATATATTCGAGGTACAATTCAGTTTGGGATTCATTACAGTACAGGGGGGAAACCTTTGTTGGTTTGTTTCACTGATTAAGATTAGGTCGACGATCCTGATGATCGAAAGTCTACTGCAGGTTATGTTTTCAGTCTTAGATCTGGACCTATCACTTGGGCTTGTGAGAAACAACAAGCTCTTGCTCTTTCTTCAGCAGAAGCAGAATATTGAGCCACAGTTAATGCCAGTCAAGAAGCTTTATGGCTTCGATAGATCCTTTCAGAGTTTGGATTCGAGCAGCAGCAGCCTACTCCACTTTGGTGCGACAATCAAAGTGTCATCAAGCTTGCCAAAGATCCAGTTCTACATCAGCGCAGCAAACACATTGAGTTACACATGCACTTCATCAGAAATCTTGTTCATGATCATGTTATTGAAGTGCTCTATTGCCCTACAGATGATCAAGTTGCAGACATCTTCACCAAGTCTCTTACAGAAGCGAAGTTTTCTAAACTTCGGTCTATGTTAGGAGTTCAAGAATGTGTCCTTAAGGGGGAATAGGCTCTAATGCCTCATTCCTTCTCCTAATAGTGTCACTTTTGTAAATCCTTCAATCCTATCACAAGTTGTTCTTAAGGGGGGATGTTAGGATATTTAAACACTTAGGAGTTAGTTAAGATCAACTTGTGTAATATATCTGTTAGGTAAAAGTGTGTTTCTTTAGTATGCATTAGTATGCATTTGTAAATATTCTAATCCGATGGTCACGATATGTTCTAGACATAGAGTGATCCGACGGTTCAACTTCTCTTAGATCATACCTACCATTGATCTGTGGCTTAACACCCGATTGGTCTATGATCTCTATTTAAAGAGCATAGAAGGTCCTTGGCTAGTTGATCAATTATGAGAAGCTCATGTAACTTTCTTTATTTCGCATAATAAATTGCTCCAAGTAGCTATTTGGCTGGGGCCGTGGACTATTTCCCTCTCAATGGTTTTAACCACGTGACAAACATCGGTGTGTTGATCTGTGATTTATTTGTGTGAAGCGGTTTCTGAAGGTGTTCGATCTTTTGGGAGTACCCTGTGTACCCGAACAATAAATGATGTGTATATCTTGTGATTGTGTTTCTTTCAATGACTATGCCTATGTTACTGTTGTGAATTTGGATTAAACACTAATGATATCTAGGTAATAATATGAAATCTTAACATGCTGTCATAGCTAGCTTAAATAGAACAGCTTTCACAAGGTGAAACTCTCTCTCTCCTCTCCCTCCAGAAGAAATTAGGGTTTTTACAAATTTTTGAATTTTGAAGATATGCTTGCATAGAAATTTGTGCCTCCCTAGAGCGCATCTATTGAGCCCTGGATCGAATTTTTTGTGGTTGAATCTCTGGGAAATCCAAACCTTAATTTGGCCCTGAACCAGAAATTCTGCAGAAACAGCAACCTCACAAGTAATTTTTCAAGGGTCAAGATTTGGGATCTCTAGAAACCAAGTGGACCAAGCAACTCGCCTCACTCAAGCACATCTCCTAGTAAGGGCAGCTTTTCATTTTGAGAAATTTCATTTTTTAGTGACCTCCTAGATAGGATGGCCCCAAGCACTAAGCTTGAGGACAAACTAGAAGGCATAGAAAAAATCCTAGCATGGATTGGTCCCATTCTTGGAGAGAATGATCTTGAGAATACATCAAGGATGAAGTTGCACAACCAAAATAATATGAAGTTAAGGAGAAGCATGAGAAATACCTAATCAAGGCAATGAGTATCATTGTTGATTCTATCAAAGACCACTTGATCTTTCAAGTGTCATCTAAGAAGACACCAAAGCAAATGTATGATGCACTTCCAGAATGTATAAGGGAAAGAACATCAACAGGAAGATGAATTTGAGAGCTCCACTAAAGTGCACCAATATGAGTAAATGAGAATCAAATCAAGATTACTTCACAAGGGTATCCCAGTTGAGGGAACAACTAAGTGCCATTAGAGACACCCTTGATGAAGATGAACTAGTTATGACTACTCTCAATGGTCTCACTATACCTTAGGATTCATTCATACAGACTTTGTGTGCCAGAAAAGAAAGTATGAAGTTTGACATTGTATGGGAAGATTGCATCCAAGAAGAAGCTAGAGTAGCTAACAGAGAAGCTCTACTTAGAGAAGATGATCAATACCTAGCCATCCATACTAAAAGAATAAAACAATCACTTCAAGAAGGATAGTTATAAACCTCCAAAGAAGTTTCAAAACAAAAGAGAAAAAATTCAAAAGAAAGATTACTCAAAGTATAAATGCTATAACTATTATAAGACAGGACACCTTGCCAGAGAGTGTCCATCAAAGAAGAACAGCAACAAAATACATCATGCTCATCTAGTTGAAGTTGAGGATGAGGAAGAAGAATAAAGACCTCTAAAGAGACTAACAAAAGAAGAAAATGTAGAATAATATGTATTATTCGTTGCACTCTTTGGGTATGTAACACCTAGAGAAGATACATGGCTTATTGATAGCGGTGCTTCAAAGCACATGATAGGGAAGAAGAAAACTATGTCAATAATTTAAGAAAAGATATCTCCTCAGAAAGTATCATTAGGAGATGACTATCAATATCCCATCAAAGGTATTGGTGAATCAAGCTACAAACTTGAATCTGGAACTTCCATGAAGATGAAGGAAGTAATATATGTACCAAGTTTGAAAAAGAACCTACTTTCTATCTGAGCACTAGATAAGAAAGGATATAGAGTTGCTTTTATAGATGGACAAGTACTCATGTGGTCCAAAGGAAAGACACTTGAATATGATGTGGTCATTGGTGAAGAAGGAGGAGGACTGTACAAAGTCAAAGGACATCCTGAGACAGCCCTTGTCCATGAGACTACTAGCTCAAGTGACCTATGGCATAGGAGGTTTTCTCATGTCAACTACAAATCACTACCCTATGTGATCAAGGTGGTAATATGGTTACCATATCTTAATATTGATCATAAAGTAACTTGAAAAGTATGTGCAAGAGGAAAGAACATCAAGATCCCTTTCCGAAAAGTGAAACAAACACTAAAGGTGTGTTGGAATTAATTCATTATGATGTATGTGGTCATATGACCTCCACATATTTAAGTGGATATGAATGCTATGTCACATTTATTGATGATTATTCAAGAAATACATGATATACTTCTTGAATACCAAGAGTGAAGTGTTCGTGAAATTCAAGGAATTCAAAGCCTTGATAGAGAACCATTCAGAAAGAATAATCAAGACACTGAGATCAGAAAATGGTGGAGAATATACTTCAAAATAATTTGAAGCATGCTGCAAGGAAGTTGGAATCAAAAGAGAACTAACCACTCCCTAAAATCCTCAACATAATGGTGTTTTGAAAAGAAAGAATAGAACCATTATGGAAGGAGTGAAAATAATGATTCATGACCAAGACCTCCCCATGCACCTGTGGGCTGAAGCAGCAAGAACGGTTTTGTATTTATAGAATAGATTATCTCATAGTGCTCTTGGATTCAAGACTCCTACAGAAATGTATACAGGAAAGAAACCTGAAGTGAGCCATCTCAATATATTTGGTTTTCCATTATATGTACATATTTCGAAAGAGAAGAGAACCAAGTTGGATCCTTCTGGAAAGAAGGGAATATGTTTTGGATACTAGGAAATATCCAAAGCCTTCAGGATATACATTTCAGGATTCCATCATGTAGAGATTAGTAGGGATGTAACACTTCATGAAGAAACAACCCTTAAGAAATCCAGAAGGTGTCAGCTTGAAGAAGTACATGAAGAGGATGTACCTCCCAGAAAGGTAGAAGTTGGACCCTCTCCTGAAATAGTAGCATCTGAAGGTCATGATACGGTAGAACCTCATGAACCCACTACTATGGATATATCTAGAAAGAGAAAACCTATTTGGGTAAGAGAAATCATACAAGAAGCAAAGAAGTATAGAGCTCCAGAAGGCTCCACAAGAATAAGCAAGAGATCAAAGCCATTCTCCAGTTATGTAGCTTTTATGTGTAACCGTGTAGATCAAGAACGCACCATCTACGAGGAAGTTATATGGAAGAAAGAGTGGGTGGAAGCAATGATGGAATAATACTAGTCAATAATGAAGAATGATGTTTGGGATAAAGTACCCAAACCATAAACCAAGAGTGTTGTGTATTTGAAAGGAATCTACAAGATAAAACATGTAGCTGATGGAAGTATTGAAAAATACAAGGCAAGATTTGTGGCTAGAGGATTCTCTCAAAAAGAGGGGATTGATTTTGAAGAGATAGATCCTCCAGTAGCAAGGTACACTTCCATCAGAACCATCATGTCACTTTCTTCCATGATGATGTGGGATCTACACCAGATGGATGTAAAGACAACCTTCCTAAATTGTATGATTGAGGAAGAGGTTTACATCGAACAGCCACAACAATTTGAAGTCGAAGACAAAGTGACTCATGTATGTCAGTTGAAAAAGGCTATGTATGGACTGAAGCAATCTCCCAGAGCTTGGTATGGTAGAATAGATAGCTTCTTGACAAGATTGGGCTTTACCAAAAGTAAAGTTGATCATAACTTTTACATGAATATTATGGAGGATAAACCTGTCATACTATTATTGTATGTGGATTATCTATTTTTTACATGAAATGAGAAACAGATCACGGATTGCAAGAAGAAACTAGCTGAAGAATTCGAGATGAAAGATATTGGATTGATGCATTATTTCCACTTGCTGGAAGTGTGGCAGAGCCAAGAAGGAATCTTTTTGAACAAGGGAAAGTATGCAATAGAAATCTTGAAAATATTTGATATGTTGGATTGTAAATCCATGGCCACACCCATGGATACCAACCTGAAGTTGCTATCTGATGAATCATCAGAGTTAGTGGATATGACTCAATATAGACAGATTATTGGGTCATTAATGTATCTGAAGAATACAAGGCTAGATATATGCTTTGTTGTTAAAACCTTAAGTCGGTATCTAGTTAAACCTAGACGGGTTCACCTGATATATACAAATCATGTAATGAGGTACCTAAAAGGTATGATAGATTTTGGACTATACTATGTTAGATATCATGACTACAGATTGTATGGATATACAGATTCAGATTGGGCAAGAATTGCTGCAGACAGAAAGAGCACCTTAGGTGGATGTTATTGTATGGGATCTACCATGATCTCCGATGGTTTAGTAAGAAACAGTACAGTGTTTCTCTCAGCACATCTGTAGCAGAGTACATAGCAGCTTGCTCCGCTAGTTGTGAAGCAATATGGCTTTGGAAACTAATGTCAGGTCTATTTGACATGGAGTTGGATACCACGGTGATTCTTTGTGACAACCAGGGTTGTATAAAGATGACAGAGAATCATGTGTTCCATGATAAATCAAAGAACATATAAATATGATACTTTTATATAAGGGATATGGTACAAAAGGGAGCTATAAAGCTCCAGTATGTGAGTACCGATGAGCAAGTTGTTGATGTGCTGACCAAGCCTCTATCTCGAGTAAGCTTGGTGTAGTCAGAAAAGACTTTCCTCGCAAAGAGGAACAATGATGATACTACAGACTTTCCTTGCAAGAAGGAATGATGAATATATTGGCTCTCTTCGGAAAGGAGGAACAGGTCAGAGATATGGACTCTCCTTGGAAAGGAAGAATAGGTTGAAGATATGAACCCTTCTTGTAAAAAGGGGGGTTGGTTGATTATATGGATGCTCCCTGGAAAGGGGGAGTGATGATAATATTTTCATTGATAATGGGATGACAATGAAGCTCCAATATGAAAGAGGCCAAGTACACCTCAAGATGTTGACAAGGTCCGACATTCACTTGTGGATGATAGTATCCTCTCTTGAGGATGGTCTTGCAAGAAATAACACTATGTTCCTGAGAGTGGTCCTTACTAGCTAAGGATGGTCATGCAGGTGTTACTCTCGCATGGAGAGTGTATCCACATTCACTTGTGGAGGTCGTAGAATAACACTCGCTTAGGAGTGTTCCTAGATTTGAAGTTGAGGATGCTCTACCATGAGTCCTTACAGACAATAGGGCCTGCATTTAGGTGTGGTCGAGATCTGTAGTTGTAGAAGATACTCTTGCATGGAGAGTATTCCTACATGTACATGTAGATGTCGTAGTATAACACTCGCTTGGAGTGGTCCTAGCTCTAACAGGATGAGGGTGGTCTGCGATGAGTCCTAGCGGACAATATGGGTTTGTATTCATCTGTGGACAAATCAGCTGGTCGATACTATGGACCCTCCTCGTTAAGGGGGAGTATGCTAATGAGGATTGCATAATCCTTGGACCTATGTCCTAAAGTGATAGGGATTGATAATCCCACAAAGGGATCATGTGTAATGAAGGTAGTGTGGTGGAAAAGGATCGAGAAGATCGAAGTGTTGCTGCAAAGGATCGAGAAGATCGAAGTGTTGCTGCAAAAGATCAAGAAGATCAAAGTGTTGCTACAAAGGATCAGAAGATCGAAGTGTTGCTGCAAAAGGATCAAGTGATCGTGTGTTGCAGAAGATATTGAAGAGTAATTATTCTAGTTATTGATGATTGTTGAAAACTTCCTATGACATATAGATGTATAACCTTGATACTGTTGAATATGCTCTCTCTCATTACTCCTATATTTGATGATGTTGTTGTCAGTAGAATACCCTTCTCGTTAAGGAGGAGTGTTGAAATATTGTAACTTCAAAGGATATTATAAATTTATTTTACTGATGTACCCCAAGGGAGATGTTCTATTCCTTCTGTTAGCACTCAGAATGTACCCAGGTTGTAAAAGGCACACCCTGAGGTAACAGCAAAACCACTTTAGGAAGATATTGATATTCTCTCCCTGAGAGGGATCTCTCAATATGAACTTTGCAAATTGCAAGATCAAATGGTAACAATATTTAAAAGTTTATTTGGTTGAAACAATCACATATCCATTGGGCAACGGAGTCATATACATATAAAAAGATTCCCAAATTGCATACACGGGATTTTCCAAAGGCAAGATAATCACATAATTGCAGTCATTTCATTTGTCAGGGTGAAAATAGAAGAAATGAGAGAACATCCCATCAATACAGAGCGTCTAAGACGAATTCCATATCAACTTTAGTAGAAAATATCATATAATACCTGAAAGGATGAATAGAGCATAAGCATATGAATTCTAAACATCAAACACTATGTTCCAGATACGACAGAAGAGAAACGA
>LPNX010397384.1:742892-822862 GCA_001517045.1 Pseudotsuga menziesii | reverse complement strand
TACAGGATCAAGGTCCTACCTGGCTCACTGTGAAGGCGCGTGTTCGGAGCGCGTCTGGTACTGACAACTGGAAGCGCCCAAATCGACAGGTCCTTTTCGCCAGGTCCCGAGCAATAAAATAATTGCAGAAGAGGTCAATTCTGCCTTTATAGGACCACCCCGACTAGACACGTGGGAAGCATTTATTTCCGCAACTACTACTTATCTCTAACAGCCGTGCATCTTTCTCCTCCGGGCTCATTTCCGACCTTTGATCTCTTCTGTGCGAATTTCTGGCCTTCGGATCGTACACCACGTGTCCTTTTCCGCCGGGCATCTTGGCGCTAAGCACCGTGTAAGTTTCCATTTTGGGGTCGCTCGTGGCCGTCGATGTGACGTACTTCCACCCCTCACCGTTGGATTAAACGCCACGTCCCACATTCCGCTGAGCCGTCTGACCTTAACTACCGTGCAACTCTGGGTCCCGGACACATCCACAGCCGTCGATCTGATCTTCCTTTACGGGCGGGCCGTTGGATCATGTGGCGCCCACTCAATTCCGCTGGGATCCTTCACTTTATCCGTCGGGCAACTTAGATCAGCGGAATCACTCTCCGCCGTTGATGCGATCTGCCTTCAGCTCCACGCCGTCAGATCAAGCACCACGTACCCGATTCCGCCAGGCAATCTGGGATTATACTCTGCGCCTGTTCCTCCTCCGGAATTCTTTCCGGCCGTTGATGGGATTGCCCAGCGCTTGTCAACCGTCCGATCATGTGACACGTACCACATTCCGCTGAGCGATGTGAGTTTATCCGGTGCACAAGTTTCCATCCCGGAATCATTGTTAGCCGTAGATCTATTACCCTATGATCTCCAACCGTTGGATCGAGCAGCCAATAATAGGTTCCGCTGGGTGGCTTGAAGGTTATCCTGCGTGCATGTTCCGGCTGCGAAATCAATCCCAGCCGCCGATGTGATCCAATTTCGTCCCTCCACCGTCGGATTGAGAGGAATATATGTGATTCCGCCAGCTCCCATTTCTTTAACTAACTTGCGCTTTCTCCCTGCGGATTTGTTCTGAACCGCAGATCGTCCCTAGATCAATTTGTAACCCTTGATTTTGCGCAGGGGGCTAAAGGCCCGAACTTCTGCTATCCTCCTCGCATGTTTTGAAAGGCGGAGGGAGTGTCAACCATGGATTGGCTCCTCCTTTCGATCACAGCCTAGGATTTTGCTAACTTGGCTGCTCTTTAGACCATTACGTCACCTTTGTACTATAATCTTTAAACCAAAGTATTTAAACGATACAATTTTACCTCCCCTTGGTCTTATATTTCTTTTGTTAAATACAGGTGTTAACACCTTCGTCGGGATGTTATTATTGTAATTAGCCATCATAGAGTCATGAGTTAAAAAATCCATTGTAAGTCAGGTAAATGGCACCCTAATGAATATAATAAAATATTGTTTTGTGATTTCCTAGTTGAAGTCGGCCCAAACAGTTTAGTGGGGCCGACTTGATTAGGGTAAAAGTCAGTTGACAAAAAAGAGTATAAATAGAGGAGTTGTGCTTCTCATTTGAATACAGACTCACTCACTTGTGTAGCGCATAGGAGAGAGAAAGAGACTTACCAGTAAGGAGGAGAATACCTGTTTTGGGGTTTTATCTTATACATCTTATACAAAGGAAGTTTTGTTGGTTTTTCCTCCCCTTGATGGTTTCCCCTTGAGAGTTAAGTCATAGGTTATCTCTTTTAGTGCAGTTTTATGTTTGTATCTATCCTTTGGATAGAAGAGGCCTCACTCTCCTAGAGCAAGGTCTCCTTCTAGTGCAGTGAATCCTTGGATTTTATTCTTTGTTCCTTTTGTTGGAGGCTTCAAGGGAAGGTAATTTGGTTTGATTGGTCTTCAAGGAAGGGGGTACTTCCAATGCTCAGTATGTCATCGTCACCTAAAAGGATCATGGCCCAAAAGTTATTTTTACCCGTAGGCCCACCCTTAGCCAATTTTACAAATCAACCAAATGACATATTCGAATGCATGAAACAGATTAAGCAGTTTTATGGGGATCATATATCATCAAGGAGCTACCAGAATTCAGTTCCAACAATCAAAAGCATAAAAATAATGTTGGCCCATCGGGCCGTCCTTGGTTGAAATTGAGTTTTTCAAGTTAAGAGAGTAATTCAAGTATAGTGAATGGCTAAGAATGGGTTTTTGAAGTAATTGATCATGTTGGAGCTAACATAACTGAACTTCAAGTTGCAGAAGTATCTAGGTTGAATTGGACATACAGGCATAATGACTTGAAAACAAGGACTAGTTCATTTTCCCATAAAGGTGCTTAGTTTTACATTCGAATGCCATTGTAGACTTAGACCAAGATTTTTGGGTGGCATCGCAACCATTTGCATACTTGACGTAGAGAAGTTGGACGCATTATAGCTATCCACACGAGTTCTGAGGAGAAACAATCATAGTCTTGGGTAGAGAAATTGGGCGTAGCCTCATCCGTTCGATGAATGGACCGGGACTCGGGAGCACCCTATCGAGTTGTCCTATCGAAGGTGACCGACCAATTGAGATTTGTCGTCGAGAAAGGATATGAAAAAGTCTTGAAAATCCAAAGATCGTTGTATCTGGAGTAATGCATCGAGAATTTCATACCAGGGTTTTTAATGGTAGATCAGACCAATGGTATCGAGGTTAAGTCTAAAATCATATTGTGGTTAAGTACGAAAGAATATTGGGGTTTGGTCAGAAAGTGTATCAAGGTTAAGTCTGAAAGCAACCAGGATTTGGTCCAAAAGCACAAAGTATGAAAGCATATCTAGTTTAAGTTCGAAACGTAAATCGGATTTTGGTCCAAAAGCAGATACAAAGAATCCCGAGACGGAATATCGAGAGTGCAGCATTGGGGTTTACAACTGAAAGCACACATTGAAAGAGTCGAAAGTCGTAATTTGAAAGGTGAAAAGGAAAAATCCAATGGCATATTGAGAGTGCAGCATCAGGGTTTGCAATAAAAGAACATATAGGGATTCGATGGGATAAGTTCGATGGAGTATCAAACTGATGCCATCGAGGTTTACAACGGAAGTACTTATGGGAAGAGATGATGGGCAGGCTTCAAATCTGAAACCTTTCAGAGCCCTTCAAAGGCTAAAATTTTTAGCATGCATAGGAGGCCATAAATAATTGCACCATGCATTAAAAAATTAGTTTCATTGCCAGCATGTCAATATTGAAATTGAGTAAGCCTCGGTAAATTTGCAACAGAAGGGTAGCTACAAAAATTTTCCTTCCAGGGGTTATAAGTGATTCAGTGGAATATGGGAGAGTCAGGGCTCAGAGTCTTCCCAAGTTCCCTCGAACAGTCAGATCATGGATGAGGATCTCAGTCCCAATGGGCACAGACCACAGTGGGCCATTGGGCTGCCCAGTTCCAAGTTCAACTCGGTGAGTTGGGACTTGGGACTGTGACTCGGGATTCGATGTTCACTTTCAAATAATTTAATGGCATTGGCATCCATCACTGATTCACCAACTTCATTAAATCTTGGTCTAAGAGGATGTCACCCTTCCAACTCGTTTTTCCATCTGGCATCTTCTTGTTCACCAAGTCAAGTGATCTCACAACTTACAAGTCACTTGAGTATTTTCTTATATGACGTGAAATTAAATGCTCATATGAGTCGGATCTATGGATGGTGAATTGATTTGATAACCCTCCACTTTCAAGTCTCCGTAAGGAAAAACTAATCGTTTTTTTTTTTGGATTACAACTTACAAGTTGTAATTTACAATGCATTGAGCAACCTTTGCCGAATTCAAACCTAACCTAGTCCAATGGGTCTGTAAGTTGCTAGACCAGGGTTTCACCCAGTGCCAGACATTTCTATTATGAGCACCACACGACTGGGATGCCATATATTTGGTGGCAGGCTAGTAGCACATCGCCTTTTGTTTGTGTTCATGATTCATATCCTATACTAGTTAGTCCAGGATTCCAGGTTTAATTCCAATTTTCATTCATTTACTAGGGTCAGAATCATTTGAATCACACTCCTAGTCTCCTGCGTTCCACCTAGGTCGCTTAGTCTTCCCATCTCATCGGAGGAAGGGGGTTAGGCAACAAAGACAAAGGAAACTGGAACGGAGGGCTACAGAGAGAAGGATTGTACAATATGCATACAGTCAACTCTAAAAGAAATGAAAGAATTTGTCATATACCTAACTGAATATTATCATTACATAATTTGTCGGGATTCTTACGGGGTAACTCCTGTTCCTGGGCTAACTATGAGGGTTGGTTGTGTTGGAAATGTCTACGACTTAGAGAGGCTCGTTGCCATCATTATACCACCAATGGGATGCTCCTACAAATATCGCTATTACCTCTCTCGTCCTCGCTTGCCTCACCTTTTGACTTGAGTCCTCTTCTTCTTCCTCCTCTTCCTCCCATGGGCTCTCTAATCTGCGCCCTCGAAACAAAAGAATGGTCTCTGAAAGTCTCTGGACACCTTGGGAAAACAATACCCACTTTTCCCTCACCTACACAGATATATCTATGTTATGTAGAAGCAATTATAAAATGATTTATTTTGTAATCATGTGAAATACACAAACATGCATTCACCTACCTCGGGCAAGTAAACCAACTCAGGAGCGTCGGGATATTGGGGAATTGAGATGGCGATGACTTCAATCGTATTTCTATAGAAGGAAACAACTGTGCACTCTAATTCCTCGTTTCCTTTTGTGGTGGACAACTCGAAGGTGCCACCTTCGTCACATGTAGGAGCAAGTGAAGCAAAGGTAGAACGTTGGGTAGGCTGGATAGAGCTTCCCCGAACTTAAAGAGATTGGTGAAGTTTGTGGGAGAAAAAATATTATCATGGGTTTACGAGTATAGGACCGTCGAAGGTCAAGACTCAGACTCTCAACTCTCCAATTACATGCTTCAATGTCTCCCTAATTTGTATTTCCTCCAGAATATTTTGTAGAGCTAAGCTATCTACTTGGTTTTCGTGAATTTATAGGTATGTACAACATTTTTGCACTTGTATAACATTTTATATGTGGAGAAAAGTTAAATGGGTTGCTTGTTGGAGTGCCTTCTTGTGCTATAAATCTAAGGGTTTAAAATTTCTCCATCCAAAATGTTGTTTGAAATTTGTAATGTATTATGTGACCGAACTCAAATACTCAATAGATATAACCTTAAAAACACCAATATTTAAATGAAATCATACCAAAATAATGTATACTTTCATAGGGCAAAACCACAAATTCATTTGGGCGGAGGAGTAAGCAGAAAGAGCCTGGTATTTGAGTTCCAAATCTGTCAATGCTCTTTATCTACCGTGAATTGTAAACATTAGGTTGAAAGAAAGAAAAATATTTCAATACAAGTGTTTGAATTATTCCAATTTCCTTAATTAAATCCAAAGGTTGAAAGAATAAAATATTTAACAACCGAAACTGTGTTTTCCTGTCTGCCTTCTAATAATGGAAACAAGAAGCAAAAATTGTCTACAAAAATATCTAAACAAGAGAATCCCTCGACGAACGTACAAGAGAATCCCTCGACGAGCGTTCATGCTTAGGGATTAGTGGAGTTTGAAATTGAATGGCTAGTTACTCATGAACTGGGTCCATATGGACAAACATATAAATTAGCTTTGTGATGGTATTTGTAACTTTTTTTTGGCCACTAATGGAAATGTGGATCTGAAAAAACTTATGTTTTTAGTTGGAAAGATAATAATACAATGATTTTAATAGCATGTAGAAAAGTTCATTTCAAAACAGGTAAGGTAAAATGTCATGAAAAAGTTACTCTTCTAATTTTTTTACTTTATGTTGTTTATTTAAACCATTGGTTCTGGTAATGATGAAGTGGTCACAACAAGGATCAACAATTTTAAATCTCCTAGGGATGTACAATGTTAGAAGTACACTAGTTTTAGGTGGATAAGTTGGCGGTAGAAAAATACCATCTTTTTAGTTTTTGTTATTATGTTAGGGATCTGATGCCTAATCTCTTTTGGCCTTGTAACATAGCACTTCTAATAGTGGAGCTCTTCTCAAAACAATTATAGACAGAAATAAGCTTTAGTACCCCATGAGGTTACTTTCACCCCCAATTCCATATTATGCATTCATATAAGGTTGCGAGTAGTTCTCAACTACTCTAATCACTTTAGCATGATAGGAAACAAACATTTCCCTTCACAAAATAAATAGGTCAAAGAACAATGCAATACAAAAAACCATTGCTCTGAATGGTTATCGGTATGTTCGCATTAACAAAACAAGTGCACCAATCTCTTTCTAAATGGGCTTTTTCCCAATCTCATCTTCCATCACCTTTACATGTTCTTCATTCTCAACCTTTATTTTAGTCTCTCCTCCCCTATAGTAACTCTTGAGTAATCCACCATAAAAAGAATCTGGAAGTGATAAATCATATGTACATGGTTTACCTCACTAATTCCATGTAAATGTTGAATCACTTGGGATTTCTTCTTATTCCATGTAAATGTTGAATAACTTGGGATTTCTTCTTTTTTTTCTTTTTTTTCTTTTTTTTCTATCCAATATTTTTAATAAATAATGAAATTTTGTTGTACACTTACATTTTCAAATGAAAAGAATGATTTATTTTTAAATGTTAACATTGAAGGGTTCAATTTCTCATGGCCCTTCAAAGTAAAATGAGACTTGCCCTTCAAATTTGATCCCTGATGATGGGTGAAATCTGATGGAGTATTGAACTGATGCCATCATGATTCGCATCATAAGCGCATACGGGGAAGCCTGATAGGTGTAGCCGATGGAGTATTAGACCAACAGTTATGAGATTTGGATCGAAAGCACATATTTCCATAACCGACAATGGAAGTACGATGGCATATCAAACTGACAACAAGGGGAGTCCACAATTGTACCTAAAGCAATCATAATCATTCGATGAAGTATTAAATATGATCACATCCATCAAATCGAAAAGTGATATCAAAGGTACGTTATTATAAAAGGGTGGTGAATGAACACATAGGATGTTACGATGAATGAGCGTCGATGTATTGAAGTTGATGTATCATCTTGCAAAGAAAACAAGGAACCCAATAAAGCAAAGGAGTCGATAAAGAGAGGTGTCAATAACACAGAAAAGCCTAAAGCAAAAGTAGAATTGTCCATAACACTTGTTATGGTTACAACAAGCCATTGTCTCCTTGTTGGAGGAGCAAGTCGATAAGCCGACTAGAACGATAGCCGACTTAGTCGATTAGCCAACTAAGTCGATCAGCCGACTAATTAGAGATTATGTCGGCCACATAAGGTCGTGTCGGTTGACCAAACCAACAAGTAGTTATTTGTAACTGTTTTGTAATTCATATATATTAGGCTGTTGAGCTAGATGAGAACTCGGTTCAGTTCTCTGTATTGTATGGATCCTTTCGTGATAATATAATCTGTTATTCCACTTACTTGTTCTTATCTCTTGTCTCTATTATGTATGTATGTTTTTAATGTGTATTATTGGTAACCCTATGTGATTTGTGAGATTACAACATTGGTTATGTTGCCGGTAGTACATGTCTGAGATGTATACAAGCAGATGATATCACAACAGGAGATTAAGGACTGATGGGCGCATAAAATAGAAAACTACTTGCAAAATTACGCACGAAGAAACAGATTAACGACTGCTCAAGAAAAGGAAAGGTTCTTTACTGAAACCCATGAGAAGTTTGTAGAATCAGTGCTCCAACTTTTGGAGAAACTCCTGGATGAAAAAGCCAAAAGCGACTAAAGATCAACAGCTGCTAGAAAAACTGATTCGAGGGGGAAGAACAAACCTGTCGGAGTGGTTTGAAAATATCACTGACGAATTCTACGAGGAACAAGCTATAGAAGAAAGAACTTCGGTGGAAACTATCCAGAAGAAATTCTACACAGACCTCACCGAGCAATTCTTGTGTTCCTTACTGACCTTGTTGTTCAAGTTTCTAATAGAGAAAGGAGTGGGTCATATCGTTGAACCTCGTCCATTACTACGCGAACCGCCACAAAATACTAACTGGGTGGAGAAACAAAAGAAGTGGCAGAAATTCATTGCCGAAAGGGAGTGGGAATACTTCCTAAGCAAGTAAACATAACTATCTGGGCTTTCTAAAGCATCGGGTAGGCAATGGGGGGGTAGCTGGTCGTATGTCGGGGTAAAGTGGAGAGGATTCTAGTCGACTAAGGAGATATCATTCACCACCGATGAGAAGTCGGCCTGAAAAGGAAATTGAAAGGACACTGTCACACAAAGGTACAGCGGACTTACAGAAATAGAGAGGGAGAAGAGGTTGCAAAGAATGGAAGAAAGAAGAGAAAGAGCTATAGTGCTGCAAAGAGGAATGAGTACTAGGGTGATAGACCAAGAGAGAAACCCACCAAAGTCGGGTCATGACCGACAAGAAGAAGGCGTGGAAGAAGAAGTGTCCCCTATGGAAGAAGATTTATGGATAAAGCAGCGAGAAGCTCTCCAATTAGAAGTTTCCCAGGAGGTAAGACCTCTATCTCCGACAAATCCAAGTACCATGATACAAACCATTGTCGAAGAGGACCTTAGACTAAGAGCTGGTGACTTTGGTATTTGGAGCCGACTAGACGACGAGAGAAACGATGATAATCATCTACTTATCCGTCGACCAGAAGAAGGAAATTGGTTCATGCTTCAAGCGATGCCCTCCAACCGAAGTATCCACTTACTTTACCCAACACACGAAGGAGCACCCCCCCTGCCATATACAGCTTTGGAAGATATAGAAAATTTGGAGCTGCAGACAAATAATTGCAGTTGGACATCGACAGGAGAAGTCGACCCCAACCAACTGCTTGTCGGAAAAGAAACGACAACTAAGACGACCGATGGAAATGAGAGTTCTATTGACAATAGCTCTGCACAAAGGAATAAAAGCATTCTACTACCCCCACCACCGCCACCTCCTGAAGAAGACAATGACAGTGACTCAGACATGGGCCACGGGTCAGCACACATCCCTCTATATGAGGGCGACGAGGATCCCAGACGACATTGGTTCGTCTGCGAATCGACATGGGAGGCAAACCAAGTTACAGATGAAGATAGACATATGGTGCAGTTAGCTGGTGCCTTAAGGAAAAGGGCATTAACATGGTATATGACCTTTTCTAAAAGAACCCCCGGAGCAACTAAAGCAGAAGTCAAAGCACAATTTTTATCATTCTTTAAAACTCTAGATGCAAAACATCTGACCGCTAAGAAATTGAAGACAACATCACAAAACTCAGGAGAAACTATCCGTGACTATGACAAACCCTGGAAAGACCTTCTCAGCCAATTGGATTATGTCATTGATGGGAAACTATTAATCCAGTGGTTTCTTGCAGGTCTGACACAGAAAATTCGTCGGCATATAAATCTGGAGACATTCAAAACTTATGAAGATGCGCTTACTAAAGCTCTACAAGTAGAAATGGATGAAGATATTCCAGTATACCCCACGAATCATAGACTGGAGGAACAGCTTGAGATCGTGTAGAAATCATTAAAAGAGCTAAACCTTAAGAGTTAGGATATATGGTGCACGAAATGTTCAATGGCCGGACATTCAAAAGACAACTGTCGACATGATATCAGCTGACAGGATGTACGATTTTTGCAAACAAAGTGTTTTTGCGACATTTTCCAAGACCATGGCGATCACACGACAAAAGATTGCCCGTTTTACATGAAAAACGGCAAAGCATCTTGGTGCGCTATCTGCGAAACAAAGAATCACGCCACAGCTGACTTCCATCTAAACCTAAAAAACGACAGAACTATCACGCAATCTACCAGACTAATGCAGTCGCATAGAACAATGAACAAAGAAACAATGCACAAAATGATCAAAATAATCAAAGATACGAAGGTCGTCCATACAAACGCCGCTTCGACAACCGATGTGGAGGATATGGAAGTCGAGGTCGATTCTCCGGGAATCGAGACAACCAACCATGTCATCCCATCCAATGTTTCACATGTTACAAGGAAGGACACCGATATGTAGACTGTCCATACAAGGACACGACTAACCTAAAATTCTGTACTAGTTGTGGTGTGGGGGATCACTCATTAGAGGATTGCCCTACTATGCTTCAAAAAATAAATAAGAAGAAAAATGTTAATTTCTTGTCATGTGTGCAAAAACATGATATAATTAATAAAAAGAATTTGCATATAGTAACCCGACAAGGGACAAAAATTGGGAATGATAACCCACGAATAAGCAAAATAAAATAAAAGAATGTTTATCTTGACCCAATTAAAGAAAAACAAATATATAAAGATGCAACAAATGTATTTATAGAATTTGCCCTACAAGAAGAAGATGATGACAACCGACATAACACAGTAAAAGAGTTAATACAGTTAGTACAAAAAGATAACTCAGTATCTCAATTCATTGACTTATTATATAAAATAAAACACAACAACAACACTGAAAAACAAACAAAGAGTATCTGCAGTCTAAATCAAAAAGATCAAAGTGATGCCGACCCACTTGTCAAACTGGAAATTGAAGGATACCATGTCCGACAAGTTGTGCTCGATTTCGGATCACAAGTAAATATTATGACTCGAGACACATGGAAATAGTTAGGCAGACCTCGATTATACGAATCGGGCATATACCTAAAACTAGCCGACCAAGGCCTAATTGAACCTATTGGAGTCTAGAAAAATGTCGACACAACGATAAAAGGAATATCGGCCAAATTCAACTTTCAAATTACTGACCTTAAGGAAGGATCCAGCTCCTTCCCAGCATTAGAAGGTCGACCTTGGGGGAGAAAATTGAAAGCCTCGATATCCTTAGACAAAGAAAGAATAAAATTAAAATGGAATGGACAAAAAGTCATTGTACCTATTCATCCATCCCAAGGAGAACCTTGGACAAAACCAATTCATGAAGAAGTTGACATCCAACAACTATATCAGATACAGAATAATGAAGATTACACAGAACCTAATATATATGGTGAACTTTACTTAGGCAACCAAGACTCAGTAGGATACAATTTAGATGCAAAACTATATGATTAGGAGGTTGAAAAGTATGAAACAAAAGAAAGAGGATGTTGGACCATTCAAAAAGTACAGAAGAAACCAGTCAGACAATGCTTTGTGGTGTCCATCGTCCCAAAAATATTTAAGAAGAAAACTAGGGAATATCCTACCTTGAAACCAACAAATATAAATATCACAAAAATACCAAGATATAAAGAAACATAATCACTAGTCATGCACGTAGACCAAGTATCTAGGAACATTGGTGAACATGGCCCACTACAAAGCTTAGTGGAAACTTTCACATGACAAGCTGCTAGATGGTGGGATACCCATCAGTCAAGACTGCAGACATGGACAACAACTTCGACTTATTTTGTAGAAAGATTTGGAGGAAAGAAGTTAACCAACCAGGCTCAGATACCTATATTTACCCAAGGACAAGATCCAGAAAACCACATAAAGACATGTGAAAAAGAATGGAGAAGACTTGGATATAAAGATGAGTGAACATGGCCACACCTGTTCCCATCAACACTCTCCGACTTACCAAACAAATGGTACAAAATGGAAGAAGCTCGAGATGAAACATTCCTATGGCATGAACTCAAAGAGAATTTTATCAAAGATTTCAACTTTGTACCCCAAAATGAGAATTTGGTCGAAAAAGCAAAACAGATCAAAGCATTTATACAACCGACAGAAAACAAAACCCTAAAACATGACCCACCGACAACAAAATGCAATAATATACAAACTGGGACAATTCCACAGTCAACAAGACTACAAATGGAAAATGAAAATTCAGAAGGGAAAAGCTTTAGATGGAAATCAAACCATGTTGAAACAACAAAACCAATTCGCACATTATTCAAAGTCGAGACAACAGACAAGGAAGACATCGACCAAATGACTGCAGTAGACTTTCCTGCTACATTTTCACAGTTTAAAGAAGGGAGTCGACTAATCAATGAGAAAAAATCCCCTTAATGGTTAGACACTAAAGTTAAAATCAAAGAAGTCGACATATCAAATGATGATCGACCAAAAATAGCAAAAATTGGAGACTACTGGACTGAAGCACAGACAACAGAGATAGTAAACCTACTGAAATAATTTCAGGATGTATTTGCTAGAAACTATAAGGATCTCAAAAGTCTAGTACATGAAATGGGTGAAATGAAGATCGACATTAATCCTGATGTTCGACCTGTAAAGAAAAGACCATATAAACTAGCTCATAAATACAAAGAGATAGTCAAGAAAGAGATTGATAACATGCTTGCAGCAGGTATTATCTACCATATTGACCAATCAGAATGGGCAAGTCCAATGGTGGTTCAACCAAAGAAAAATGATCCAACCAAGCTAAGGATCTGTTTCGACTTCAGAGAACTCAATAAAGTTACATTAACAGACCCATTTCCAACTCCTTATGTAGATGAAATCTTAAATGAGGTCGCAGGACATGAATGCTACTCGTTTACAGATGGATTCTCAGGTTATAATCAAGTACTAATAGCCAAAAAAGATCAGAAAAAGACAACATTTGTATGTGAATTTGGCTCATTTTCTTACAGGGTTATGCCTTTTGGACTTAAAAATGCACCTGCAATCTTTTCAAGGATTGTGGTTAAAACATTTCAGGAGTACATTTACAAAACAATGGCAGTATATTTTGACGATTGGACAATATACTCTACACTGAAAGACCATTGTAAATGGCTAAGACTTATGTTGGAATGATGTCGACAAATCCAGTTATCTCTGAACATCAAGAAGTGTATATTTCTGACCGCCTTAGGGATATTGTTATGACACATTGTCTGTAAAGAAGGTATTAAAGTCGACTTCACAAAAATAAAAATCATCATCAACTTAAAACCACCGATGAATCCAAAACAAGTCAGGGTACTACTTGGTCATACAGGATATTATAGAAAATTCATAAGACACTATTTAGATATGACATACCCACTGGAAGAACTGCTAAGAGAGGATCATGATTTTGAATGGACAAAGGAGGGAAACATATCATTTGAAAAACTAGAAAGAAAGCTAGTTGAATTACCCATCATAAGGTTTCCAAACTGGTCGACCAAATTCCATGTACACATCAACGCATCAGGCCTAGAAATAGGAGCAATCCTAACTCAGCCAGGAGATGATGGAATGGACTACCCTATAATTTACAGTAGCAGAAAACTAAATAAAGCTGAAAGAAACTATTCGACAACAGAAACAGAAGCATTAGGAATGGTCTTTGCACTACAAAAATATTGACACTACCTACTAGCTAATCCATTTATCTTTTACACCGACCACCAAGCACTAAAATACCTCATAAATAAGCCTCTACACCATGGAAGAATTTGTCGATGGCTACTTCTATTCCAAGAATTCAAATTCGAATTCATCGTCATACCAAGTAAGTTAAATGTTGGTCCCGACCATCTATCCAGAATCGACACAGGAGAGGAACCCACAGGATTCGAAGATGACTTACCGGATGCACATCTATTTCGAATAGAAGCAGTCCCAGCAGAATTGGAGGAAATAGCACAGTTCTTAGAAAACGAGCAAGCACCAGAAGGAATGAATATGAAGAAGAAACAGATCTTAGCCATGAAAGCTGCACCTTATAGCCTCATAAATGGATTCCTATATAAAATGGGTTTAGACGACATCCTCATAAGGTGCGTACTGGAACATGAAAGAAATAATATTATGCATGAAGCACATTACGGACCTATCGGAGAACATTTCCAAGCAGAAACAACTGCAAATAAAATCCAACAATCAGGGTTGTGGTGGCCGACATTTTACAAAGACTGCAAAAATTTTGTAAGCCAATGTGACAAATGTCAATGACTGGGTCGACCCCTGCCTAGTACAGGAATTCCCTTGATATCAGTAAACCCAAGTTTGACATTTGAAATTTGGGCTATCAACTTCATAGGACCATTTCCCATACCAGCAAAAAGAACAAGTGCAAGGTACATAATAACTGCAGTTGAGTATGTAACCAAATGGGCAGAGGCAGATCCAGTCGACACATGTTCCAGCGAAATAGATGCTAAATTTATCTATGAGAATATCATTACCAGATTTGGATGTCCACTAACCCTAATCAGTGACCAAGGAACACACTTTATTAATAAAACTATTAAAACATTAACAGAGCAGTTCCAAATCGACCACCATCGAAGTACAGCTTACCACCCTCAGTCGAATGGAGCAATTGAAGCATTTAATAAAAAATTAACAAAAATATGCAACACCGACAAAAACAACTAGGATGAAAAGATACCTGCACTACTATGGGCATACAGAATAGCATACAAGCGTTCAACCGACCAAATACCGTTTCGACTAGTTTATGGACAAGAAGCAGTAGTTCCACTACACTTTTGACAACAAACACCTATTATCACAGAGATTTTACATGTCGATGTCGAACAAGGAAGAAAGGACCAACTGTTGCAACTAAACAAACTTGAAGAACACCGACTAATCGCAATACAACATCAAGAAATCCAGAAACAACAACAAAAGGCATGGCACGATTGAAACATCAAAAACAAAAAATTGTCGGTAGGAGACCTTGCCTTACTATACAATAGTCGGGTAAAAGAAAAACCCAAAAAGCTACATATAGAATGGATGGGACCCTACGTTGTTGAAGAGATACATGCCAACGGATCAGTCCGACTAAGGTCGTTACAAGGCATAGTATTTTGGAAACTTGTTAATGGTGCCCGACTAAAACGGTACAGAAACTAAACAAGACTGAAATATAAAATAAAATAAAAAACCCGACCATAACGGTTAAACAAAAGCTATAAAAATATGAAAATACAAAAAGAAAAATAGGATCGAAATACATAAAGAAGTATGACAGGAAATCACCACTACGACAACCGACATCATGCCCATCGACATAACACCATCGACCAATTTCATGATCAACATCGACCAACGACCTCGACAGTCCCATCGCGCATTCATGACTACGAGCGCCAAAACCAAATCACCATTAACGCAAACTCAAGTGTTCATGCTGAACCATCACGCCCGCCATTAATACACCCATCGACAAAAACATCAAACGCATCAAATATAAATATTGAACCTCCAAAGGATCATTTACCGCATTTCAAACAGAGAGAGCAACTAAGCAACCAAACGAATGAAAGCCAAGAATATTGAAGTAAAATCGACTAGCAGACTGACAAGATGACACCAAAACAAACCAGAGCTACAGCCAAGGCCAAAGAACTATAGACTGCGGAGACACCATTAGTAAGGAGATTAAAGAACATCAAGAACACTAAGGTTTAGGAGAGCTCATGGACAAAATTATGGTCTGAGATAAAAGAATGGGCTTATGTCGACAAAAAGCCTACTGCAGCTGCAGAGAAAATCAATCACAGTACCATTGTAAATTACATCAACGCGCCACTCATGGCTAGTTTTGGAGGCACAAAAGAAACCGCATTGAAATTTATCATAAGCCGGTACCACAACGGCAGATTTTACTTCAACAGGTCGGTCGGCATCTCTAGGGAAATAATCTACAAATTGACAGGTCTATCAAACCAAGGTGAACCAGTACCAGTTGGTATAAAAGAAGGACTGGTCGAGGAGCTAACGGGATCAGCATCAGGAAAAAACTCCAAAGGGCTAATGATTAGCCAAATACAAGCTCGAACGCCGCAAATAGTGGCCAAAATCATAGCCACAGCACTTACACCGACAGGTCGAGGAAGCGACCTCAAACTAGATATGTTGGAGGCAGTGGATACCATTACCGACACAGGAAAGATATACAGATGGACTGAATATGTCGTTGACATGCTCAAAGGCATCTTTGAAAAATGCCAGGAGTCGGGAGGAATCATAAGGTTCCCATCCCTTATGTTATGGATAGTCATGTACTCATTGTGCCCTGTCAGGGACAAACAGTTTCAAGAACCGACAAAATTCCATATGTGGAGATTCAAACCGTTCTCCCAGAATGGAACAATGAAGGAACTTGCAAAAGGAAAAGTGTTGTTAGAAAACTGGTTCAAACAGCTGAAAGTTAGCATGACCAGATGGAGGGTGCCCCAGAACATCTGACGAAGTCTGCCAAAAAATGCCCACATCCAGTTAGAACTCGACCATACCACGGTGTGGTACATGCAGGGCGCCAAGGCAAAGGCAAGGACTCTCGACTACTACCCGAAAGTCGAAGAGATTTTTCAGGAGCTAGCTCGACAAGCAGGTACAAAACTGTCGACACTAGCAAGAGAAAAAGAAATAGACCTCTCGATAGAAGAGCTGCTGACATACTAGGAGAAGGAAGAATATTATGAGCTCAACTTATACATCAGCACATTTGTGTCGGAGGAGAAACCAGTCGGAGGAGACACCGGTGGAAGGCACCGGTCGACTACAAATCGTAATCAAACCTCCGACAGCACAACAGGTAACCATTCCGGCTGAAGAAGCATCGTCTCGACTCAAGACCTAAGGGGAGAGATAGATACTGAAGATCCATAGTACGCTATCACCAAGGAAAATATACGCAAATTGTCGAAGGAGATAGCAGCCTCAAGAAAAAGAAAGAAAACTCAGGAACAGGAGTAGGGGAAAGGTAAGTGAAATCTTATCATTCCAGAGTCCTCGGAAGACAAGGAAGATCTGGCATCCATGGCATGCGACATTATAGAAGATGCCGCAGCAAAAAAAGTTCTGGTGGAGACCCAGTTCCAAAGATTTGTCGAAGCAGGGGCACAACAAGGTCGGCCAAAGAAGGCGAAAAGCACATACACTTCAACGACTGAAAATGTTGTGGATCTCGTGTCTACACCTCCACCCCCTTCCCCGACCAAAATAACGCAAGAGCTAATTCCAGAACCTCTTTCCATAAGCCCACTCGACATATGCAAGAATGCTATGTCGGAGACCTTGAAGGAAAAGTTCAACTGCGACAGAGACCTCCAGGCATACATTGAAAAACTGCCATAGCTACTCACCTCGGTACAAAAGCTCTCCACCAAAACCCCTTTATTCGAATTTGGCAGATCCAGACTACCCACTCCCCAACCTGGCCAAGTACCCTAGAGGCCAAGAACTGTGGTAGTCATAAGCTCAACGTTTGAAAGAAACCCCGACAAAGAAGCTGCCGCGGTCGCAAGTCGGACTGCATCTATCATCCCGACCATCCCCGAACCCCACCCACCAGCCTCTGAACCGACTGAAGATGAGGAAGGAGAAAACATGGAGGAAATAAATCGAGAAATCAACCAACTATTTTTCTAACTTCAAGAAGATTCACCACCACAGATCCACGACCTGTCACCCGACCATACCTCCACCAACCCAATCACACCCGACCATTCACCAACACCATCACCACCTCTCCCCAGCCCAGAACATGTACTCAAACCAACTGCACTAGAACCACCTCCACCACAACCATTAGCACCAACTGCATCCAAATATGGACCTTCTGTATCCAACCAACCAGATGCACAACCAACTGCAGCAGTCATCCAACCGACCCAACTAGAAATACCATCAACCAATGCTAGCCAGCAACCAAACAATCCAATTCTGACCATTGCAGGTACACAGGTGCCAAAACAAGCAGAGCAGCAAAAACACAAGAAAAAGAAAGAGAAAAAGAAGAAGGACCATCAAGGATAGACGACAATGGTCCATATCAGTCAACTTGGATCGACCACTGCAGTCGATGCAACTAAGCTAAGGGATGGAGAATTAGGGAAACTCCTGGAAACACTGGCAATAGAAGCAAAAACAAGGAGCCAAAACAGACGTAAGGAGCTCGACAACAATGAAAAAGAACAAGTCGAGTTCCTTAACAAATGCAGAAACCTTGTGCAATCTGTGCCACCAGGACCAACAGAGGCTGACACCGACAAACCGCTAGAAAAATCTTATCAGCTATTTGAGAGCGTAGTGTCGATGCTACATGCATAGATGCAGGACACAAGAGAGGAGCAGAAAGAAGAAATAGCTCGACTGTTGATGCAGCAGCATACAGCTTTTACAGAAGCATACAAGGTACTCCAAGATCACATGGAGGAGTCGATTATTACGGAAGAAGTACTAAGAGACTGGCCTGCTTAATATGGGAAATCTATCAACAAACCCGGCAGACCCAACAAGAAATCCAAGCGCTAGAGAAGAGAAAAAGCACAGAGGAAGCACTTAGAAGCACAATTGAAAATCAAATAGTGCTCGAAATAGCCAAATTACAGAAGCAAGAGCAACAAGCATATCAATGGGTGCACCAAGCAATTCCAAGTTTAGAAAAATTAGACATCATCTACCCGTAAATGAAACACTTTTTGAAACTGCAAAGGAAAAGGACCAATTTATGGGTCCCGACATGGAAAGAATAGCAGAACTTTCCATTGAAGAAAAGATGTCGATATTATCAAGTCTGACTACATTAACCATCGACATTTAAAAAGTACTGCAAAGTTGGACGGAATTCTAACATCAGCTGGCAGTAACAGCTGAAGCAATTGTCGAAGTCTGTGTATAGAAGAGACCAACCATCAGACTTCACAGCCCATGAAGATCAAACACAAAAATAACTACTTACGACAGGCAAAGAAATTTTGGTGCCTCGCTGTTTCTTCGGGACGAAGAAACGTTTTGTTTGTGGGGGAGATGTTGGAGGAGCAAGTCGGTAAGCTGACTAGAACGATAGCTGACTTAGTCGATTAGCCGACTAAGTCAATCAGCCAACTAATTAGAGATTAGGTCGGCCACATAAGGTCGTGTCGGTTGACCGAACCAACAGGTAGTTATTTGTAACTGTTTTGTAATTCATATATATTAGGTTGTTGAGCCAGATGAGAACTCGATTCAGTTCTCTGTATTGTATGGACCCTTTCATGATAATATAATATTTTATTCCACTTACTTGTTCTTATCTCTTGTCTTTGTTATGTATGTATGCTTTTAATGTGTATTATTGGTAACCCTATGTGATCTATGAGATTACAACACTCCTCCATGATTGTGTGTGAGGTGAAAATGTGACATGCATCCCTTCGTATGTGCTAGAATAAAGGGAGGAGGTCGCGGTCGGGACACTACAACTATAAAAGAAGAAACCAAAGGAGAAAAACAAGAAATTCATCAATTCATATCCAACAAGCTGCCAAAATTTCTGAGACAGAGCTACATAGGGATCAACAACATTAGTTCCTCTCTTTTTCTTTCCATCCTTCTTCACTATAATGAGATCAAAGAGCTTATTCTCATAGATAAAACAACAAGATCAGGGACAAGATCAATGGGTCCCCCTTGATGTCATTATTGGTGTTGTAACTGAATAAAATGAGATTGTTGTCGGATTGAAGCCAACACTGAGGCAATCCACCACTAGTTTTTGAGGAAGTAACATCTCACATCGGTGTTCGTGTTCTCTCTATGGTTGAACTTCTTTATTTTGTTGCTTGAACATGTGGATCTACAATTATTGTTCCCGTGTTATTTTCTTTCCTTCCTTCAAAGAAATGAGTTATGATTAAGGCACCCTTGTTGTTCTGTTCCATTTAGTTTGTGTTTCTCCAAGATATTTTTGTTCCTCCACACTCAAATTAATGTTCAAAGTCACCCACCATAAGTTACAGATGACTCCATGCACCATAGGTTTTACCTACAAATACATTGAATGAAATCATATCTAAATTCATAGGAAACTTATTGTGACAGGCTAGGAAACTCTGTCTCCTAAAGTTAGTGTACCCTCCCTTTATCCGAGTACTAGCTTGATGGTCTAAAGTGGTGTAGGAAGGTGCATCATGCATATCCCTTCTTGGCCTTACAGTCCCTTCTCAGCATTAATAGTTTCCTGTTGTGAGACTTATCCATGCCTTGAGAAGAAAAGAAAGTCTTACATTTTGAGGGGTACAACCCTAAGGAATAACAAATCGAAGTGGCCCCTTTGTAGAGGAAAGACTTGTTTTTTGTCAAAGAATCATGGTCATGATGCTCTTTCTTGGTCAGAGAAGGAAGAGATCATCGAGCACGAGAAACACCCTTTCTTTTTTTTTTATAGAAAATATATCCGACACCTGTGGAAATCATGTTGCAAAAACGATCCATTGAATCCTTGGCAGCTTGAGACTAGAGGACTTTACTTTCAAAATCAAGTCAAGGAAAACCCTCTCACTAGAAACTCCACTCCCCATACAGACTCCACTAGGGAACAAGAACCATTTATCAAGAAGGAGAATAAATCCCTATTCCCACTACTACAAATGTATATGTTGCTTATGGTGAGCGAGTAGTAGCTCTTGAGGAAAAATAACTCACCTAGAAACTCTACATTGGTCCAGTTCTTGAAATGGTGCATGCTACAGACCCAAAACCACATACATCTCTATTGCATCTGGCTTATCAACAATACCATTCATTTTGATTAAGTTTCTAATCTTTTTTATGTATCATTCTTGAATCCCATCTTGAAAATCCCTCGCTATAATTTTATTATAAAATCCTAGTAGAATCCCTTATTTCAGATGCATATTCTACCGCAAGTTAGCACATTCCAATGTCGAGAGAGAGTATAATATTAATGCATATTTTTATTATCCCTAATCCTCTTTCCCAAAGGTTTGAAATGCTGAAAATAATAAGCCGTCATTTACATTAGTTATCATCATGGCCAACAATAAGCCTACCTATGTCAATCCTTAGCTAGCTGCAAAATATCAGTGCTTAATATTGCCTAAAATCCTCAATCCCTTTCCTGATGGGTACTTAAACACCTTCCAAAGTTCAATGGTAATGGACCAATTACAGCAAACAGGCCTATCAATGTGTTCCAAGACTCCATTGACGGTTTCCTCATTGAGCATGAGGATATTCTGATATGCATTTTTGTACATTCCTTGGAAGGAGATGTTAGATCTTGATTCAAACACTTGACAACCATTTATATCTCCACTTAGCAACAACAACATGATTCCTTCTTGCACCAACGGGAACCATGAATATGAAAATTTCAGCGTGTGGATTTTGAAGGTCATAAGCTTCTTGATGAATCTTTGTTTTTTTTAGAATAATAGCATTGTTAATGAAAGTATTTTCCAACATTCATTGGATTTAGTTATGAACTTGAAAGATGAAGCTCCAGGAGATGACAAGTTCCAGTGCAAAGGACTTAAAAGTAATCAACTATTTGTTAACCCACCCCATTCTTGTAAATGATGGGATAAGCAAAAATCAATTTCAAACTTCATTAGAGCGTGATTTCTGCATAGGAAAACAAGACAATAAACCATCCATGGAAAAATATAAGGCATTGGCAGTTGTATGTGCACCCAAAGATAAAGTCCTTACCACTCCTTTGGATGGAAATGAGCATCGAAGGGAAAGAGATATTTTCCATGGACATTTGTATTTTCCAGGAAGCAATGACAAAGAAGGAAAGAAGTGTTTGTATGAGAATGATCACTGAAAAAACATGATGATTTCATATTGCCCAAAGCACGAGGATTTAAAGCTTCAAGATAAACATGATCAAGAAGATGGTAGAGGTATCAAAGTTGATAGTATGGCTTGGAAGCCAACAAAATGTTCATATTCTATACTCAATGATGAATCTTATGTGTTTTATGCACTACCATTTGACCCTAAATACATTAAAGAATAAATTTGTCATGAAGAACTAATTGCAGCATGGTTGAAGGAGACTTTCCACTAGAGTGAGCAACAAAGTAAATGTTGGACATGGGTAACTCCTGCATTATTGTCCTTTACTCGTCTCATTTTCATTATGCATTCAATATTATTGACTGTAATTCTTTTGTTGAGATATCAAACGCAACCTCAATCATCTAATGAATGGATCAGTAGCACCCTATCTGAGTTTCCCTATCAAAGGTGACCTATCGAGATTTGTGGTCGAGAAAGGGTATGGAAGAATTATGAAAAGCCAAAGATCGATGTATTGGGAGCAATGCATCGAGGATGGAATATCGTGGTTTGCACTGGGATCACATATAAGGAAAGGTCGACAAGAAAACTCTGATGGTGTGTCAAGAATTATGAAAAGCCAAAGATCAATGTATTGGGAGCAATACATCGAGGATGGAATATCGTGGTTTGCACTGGGATCACATATAAGGAAAGGTCGACGAGAAAACTCTGATGGTGTGTCGGACCAATGGTATCAAGGTTAAGCCCAAAAGCAAATCGAAGTTTTGTCTAAAAGCATATATAGCTTAAGTCTGAAATCATATCAAGGTTTGGACCAAAAGCATATTGAGGTTAATTCCAAAATCATATCGAGGTTTGGTCTGAAAGCACATACAGAGAATCCCAATAGGAGAATTTCGATGGCATGTCGAGAGTGTAGCACTGGGGTTTGCAGTGGAAAGCACATATTGACATAGCCAAAAGTAGTAAGCTAAAGTCAAAAGGGGAAAACCAATGGCATATCGGGAGTGCAGCATCGAGGTTTGCAACATAAGCACATACGAGGGAGAGCCAATGGGATAGTTTGATAAAGTATTAAACTGACGGCATCAAGGTTTATGGTGAAATCACGTATGGAGAGAGTCGATGGGCGAAGTCTGATGGAGTATTGAACCGATGCCATCAAGGTTTTCAGCAAAAACACGTACAGGAAACCTGATAGGTGAAGTTTGATGGAGTATTGTACCAACAATATCGGAATATGGAACGATAACACATAATGGTAGAGAAGATAGGGGAAATCTGATGTCATATCGGATCGATAACAGAGGGAATCCACAATTGTTTTAGAACCAATCATATTTGTCCGATGAAGAATTAAATATGATCACAATCGTCAGATTGAAAAGTGATATCAGAGGTAGGATGTCAAAAAAGGGTGGTGACTAAGCACAAGGGTGTTCCAATGAATGAGCATCAAAGTTTTGAAGATGATGGATCGATGTACAAAGGAAATAGGGAACCCAATAAAGCAAAGGAGCCGATAACAAGAGGTCCCAATAACAGAGAAATCGAAAGTCAAACTAGAACTACCCATCACACATGTTATGGTTACATTGGGCCACTATCTCCTCCATGATTGCACATGATGTAAAAATGTGCCATGCATCTTTTTATATGTTTTTGTCATCTCCCCATTCCAATGGGTCTACTAGTTGACAATGTTCACCCACCTACTAGTTCCCTAGGTTGGAGGAGGAGACATTAAATATTGCAATAAGGGAGCTATGGGACACAAGAGAACCTTAGTTTATCATTTACACATTAAAGTTCGGTCATACAAATAATAAATATGGAGAAAATAAAATGGCATTGCTTCATAAGGACATTTGGAGGTCCATGGGGCCTTGGGTGGCTAGATTCCTCCTTACACATGTCATGAATTAATCCCAAATTCAAAATTATGGGTGATGGAAGGTTATTGGAAGGTGAAGAGTCATCAAATTACATATCATGAGCCCAAGGATTCGAATGGGTGAGTAGGAGTAACTCCTCATAGAAGAGGAAGAGTCTAGGAAGAAACTAGGTGCCATGTGGAGCTAGATTCCCTGTGCTTTATGACAACAATGATAGAAGATTATGTGACAAGTCAGACCTAATTGCAGACCTGATTGCTAACATATGACAAATATGACATGATAGGGATAAAAATAGCCACCAAGAAGTCGAATTTGGGAGTTAGATGCAACCATTCGAATTTGGTGGAAGATGAAGGGTTGAGGAGAAAACCAAGTGTCATGGAGGTTACTAAACATCAAGGATGCGGTGGAGGAAGCCTATGGGAATGAATTCAACCATGGAGGACCTTTTTAGGGTTATAAAAATATGTCATGAGGAATGTAAATGGATTTTGATCATTTCTGAAATTGCCTTTGGCATTTGGAGAGCACTTGCTTGTCCTTTGCACGGTGAGTGCACACTTACCCTGCTAGTGAGCCAATTTCGAGAGAGTGAGATTCTCATCCAAGTTGGTCATGGGAGAGGCCATTAAGACCTATCATTTGTATCTTTAAAGGGTGTTTTATTTCAAATAGGATTTTGACGATGTTCGTGATCCATCTTTCCTCCCATTCTCTCAATTTCCACTTCCATATTTCCATGTTTTTCTATGAATGCGCACTAGTGTGAATGGTGGTTGTGCCCTATTCAGTTCGGTTGATGCCCAAGATATGATATATGATGTGTGGCTCTATAATATCCAGTTCATATGCTCTGTAAGTCGAAATCAGAAGAAATACATATGCAAATGCCCACATTTCCAAGCTTTCTTGTGACTAGTTTCCATGTGATGATTTTCCCTTTCAATGGAGATTATGTATCTGATGTGTATTGCGACTTGGGTCAATGTTATATGTTGTTAGTAAGCTGTTGAAATGATGTCAATGTTCCATATTCATATTGCTCTACTTTGAACCATTATATGCACCATTTATGAGTCGAAGTTGAGCTTTATTGTGTCATCTCCCTTAAGCAAATATCATTGAAATTGTGCATTCGAATATGAAGCTTTATTCCTCTATTGCAGAACTCTTAACCACATATATTGAAAGTAAATGAAGTATAATTACAGTCCCATACTCTGTTCAGAAATTTGGGAGGGTTGAATAGGAGTTAGAGATTCATTTCTACCCACACCCTAGGGGGGAATTGCATCATAAATTGCTAGTTAATTCACCCTTTTTTCCCTCATGTCCAATTCGAGTTGCAGATGCTAATGACCAGTCATAAAACTATGAGAGAGCCCATTAAAGAGTTATAAGACTCCCCACATCAGTTCCTACCAAATTCGAGACCCCTTTGTGCCATTCGAATCCCCAAGAGTCAAAACTAGTTAAAACAATTTTTCCAAAATTCTGCCTTTGTTGGGAATTTTCGAATTAGGACATTACAATGTTAGCATAAGGTGAGGAGGTCACAATTGGGACACTACAACTATAAAAGAAGAAACCAAAGGAGAAAAACAAGAGGTTCACCAATTCATATTTGCCAGGAAGCCAAAAATGTTGAGACAAAACTACGAAGGGATCAACAACATTTATTCATCTCTTTTTCTTTCCCTCTTCCTTCACTGTAATGAGATCAAAGTGTTTCCTCTCATAGTGAAAGACGACAGGCTTAGGGACAAGATCAATGGGTCCCCATTAATGTAATTGTTTTTGTAATTAAATAAAATGATATTGTTGTTGAATTGAATCCAAGACTGAGGCAGTTTGGCAATGGTGTTTGAGGAAATAACATTCCACATGAGTGTTCACATTCTCTCTATTGATGAACTTCTTTATTTTGTTGCTTGAATTTGTGGATCTACAATTACGATGCCCGCATAATTTTCTTTTCTTCCTTCAAAGAAATGAGTTATGATTAAGTCACCCTTGAATTCATAAGCACCTTAGTGTGACAGACTATGGATCTCTTCCTCCCAAAGTTAGGCTACCCTCCCATGACCCTAAGATTGGCTTGATGGTCTAAAGTGACGCAGGAAGGTACATCCTGCACAACCCTCCTTGGCCTTGAAACCTTTTATGAGCATTAATCATTTATAGCTATGAGGCTTAGCCATGCTTTGAGAAGAAAAGAAGGTCTTACAACCTAAAGTATGGATGAAGTACAATCCTGCTCACCCTAGACATTATTTATGGATTCTTTGCACCTCACATGGAGGAGCCATCCCTCAAAAGGAGTGGATGTTGTCACGTAAAAGGATCATGGCCCATCCTATGTCAATTTTACAAGTCAACCAAATGACATATTTGAAAGCAAAAAATTGATTAAGCAGGTTTATGGGGCTTGCCAAAATTCAGTTTCGACATTCAGAAGCATAAAAAATGGTTTTTACCAATGGGGCCCTCCTTAGGTGAAATTGAGTTTTCAGGTTGAGAGAGTAATTCAAGTACATCGAATGGCTAAGAATGGGTTGAGGTTATTGATCATGTCAAAGCTAACATAACTAAATTATGAGTTGTAGAAGAATGAAAACATAGTGGGCCCCACTCTAAGCCAAACAAGCATATAGGAAAAACAACTCATCTAAAGGCAAGGACTAGCTCAATTTCCCATAAAGGTGCTTTGTTTTCCATTAGAATCCCCTTGCAGACTTAAAACAATTTTTTTTAGTGCCATCGCAGTCATTTGCAGGATTTGGCATAGAGAAGTTAGACACATTACAGCTATCCATAGGAGTTCCCAAAAGAAACTATCTCAGTTGTTTGTTGATATGTTGAACACAGCCTAAGCCATCTGATGAATATATCAGTAGCACCCTATCAAAATTGCCTTATTAGAGGTGACCTATCAAGATTTATGGTCGAGAAAGAAAGAATATGGAAGAGTTTTGAAAATCCAAAGATCAAAGTATCAGGGGCGATGCATCAAGGATGTCATATCGGGGCTTGCAAAGGGATCACATATAAGGAAAGGTCGATAGGCAAAGTTCGATGGTGTATCAGGGTTATGTCCAAAAGCATATTGGGATTAAGTCCAAAAGCAAATCGAGGTTTGGTTCAAAAGCAAATTTGGGTTAAATCCAAAAGCATATCGAGGTTTGGACCGAAAGAATATTGAGGTTAAGTCCAAAAGCATATCGAAGTTTGGACCAAAAGCATATTGAGGGTAGTCCAAAAGCATATCAAGGTTTGGTCTGAAAGCACATACAGAGAAGCCTAATAGGCAAATTTTAATGGCATATCGAGAGTGCAGCATCAAGGTTTACAATCAAAAGCACGCATTGGCAAAGCCAAAAGCCGTAAGTTGAAAGTCAAAAGGGAAAAATCCGGACTTATTGAGAGTCCAGCATCAAGGTTTGCAATAGAAGCCCATACAAGGGAGATTCGATGGGCTAAGTCCAATGGACTAGCAGACCGATGCCATCGAGGTTTACGGGGGAAGCACATACGTGGAGAGTCAATGGGTGAAGTCGGATACAGTATCCGACCGACATTATCAAGGTTAGCAATAGAAATGCGTACGGGGAAGCCCGATAGGTGATGTTCGATGGAGTATCGAACCAACAATATCGGGGTTTGGACCAAAAGCGCATATTGGTAGATAGCAAATAGGGGGAAATCCGATGGCATGTCGAACCAACAAGAGGAGTCCAAAACCGTCTTAGAAGCAATCATAGTCGTTCGATGAAGATTTAAATATGATCACAACCATCAGATCAAAAAGTGATATCAGAGGTAGGTCATCGAAAAAGAGAGGTGACTAAGCACACAAGGCGTTCCGATGAATGAGCATCACTGTATTGAAGCTGATGGATCGGCTTGTAAAGGAAACATGGAACCTGATAAAGCAAAGGAGTCGATAAAGAGAGGTCCGGATAAAAAAGAAATGTTGAAAGTCGAAAGGGAACTACCCATCGCACCTGTTATGGTTACAGTGGGCCACACTCTCCTCCATGACTGCATGTGATGTGAAAATGTGCCACGCATCCCTTCATACATCCCAGCATAAGGTGAGGAGGTAACAATTGGGACACTAAAGCCATAAAAAAAGAAACCAAAGGAGAAAAATAGGAGGTTCATCTATTCATATTTGATAGGAAGCCAAAATTTCTTAGACAGTGTTGCACAGGGATCAACAACAATAGTTCCTCTCTTTTTCTTTCCCTCCTTCATTGTAATGAGATTAGAGAGCTTCCCCTTATAGAGAGACAACGAACTCAAGGACAATATCCATGGGTCCCCCTTAATGTAATTGTTGTTATAATTAAATAAAATGAGATTATTGTTGAATTGAGACAAGGACGAAAGTGATTTGCCACTGGTATTTGAGGAAATAACATCTCACATGGGTGTTCACAATCTCTCTATGGCTAAACTTCTTTATTTTGTTGCTTGAATATGTGGATCTACAATTACCGTGGCCACATGATTTTCTTTCATCCAAATAAATGAGCTATGATTAAGTTGCATGCTGTTCTATTCCATTTGTTACTACAATATTTTTGTTCCTCCACGCTCAAATTAACACACCATCTGTTAGAGTTGACTCCATGGGTTTTAGCTACAAATCTAGTCAACGAAAGCATATTTGAATTCATAAGCACCTTAGTGTGATAGGTTAGGGAAGGTTGCCTCCTAATGTTAGGGTACCCTCTCTTGACCCAAATACTAGTGGTATAAAGTGGTGCAGGAGGGTGCATCCTGCACAACCCTCCTTGACCTTGCAACCCCTTCTGAGCATTAATTGCTTCCTGTTGTGAGGCTTAACGATGCCTTGAGAAGAAATGGTCTTATAGCTTGAGGGCTACAACCTGAGGAACAACACCTGGAAGGTAGAATTACGTGCAATTCAAGCCGAACTCAACAATTTCAAAGCCATGTTGAGAATTTCGCAATCTCATTGGGATGGCTTGGTGGATGCCACGTGCCAGATTTCATATCACAATTCTCTTATGGACACTCAAATGGATGAGATTGAGGACCATGTCAAAGTTCAAGGTGGTCAAATGGAAAAGATGAGCAAAGTTATGGACAAACTACTAAATCTAGCTCAAGGAAGCCACTACCAAAAACCACACCCTAGCAGTACTTAGGGCCCAGGAAGACGGCTTTGTTTACCAACCTTCCAAAGAATCCATCAACCTGGACTCTTCCAAGCAAGTTGATTGAGGATAGCTCGTGTTGTTATTTTAGTTTGGCTTTTTTTCTTCTTTTTTTTTGTGTTACAGTTGTGTGATTTTTTACGGACAGTAGGTTCATATATATCACGTTAAAAGCTTTGTTACAATTTTAAAAAATTTGATTGTACTATTCAATATATGGGATTTTTTTTTATTGTAGGTAAGGACATTTGGTTCACCTCTCCAGTCAAGTGAATGTTTTGTAATTTTGGTTGTTTTTCTCAGCTATTTAATATGAATTCTCTACCCATTTCCATTATTAAAAAAAAGACAGTTGTTAACCCACAAGTTTGTTATGAAGAATTTAAATAAAGATAGTGTTGTTATTTAAGATAAGGTTGTTAATGCGAACCGTTAATTGCAAAGGCCATTTGAAGAATAGTGCTCTTAGTTTAGAACAAGGTTCACAGTTAATGAGAGCTCTAAGAAGGCACAAAGTTGTTTGATAATAATTTACCCCATCTCATTTTGCAGTCGATATAAACAGGTTGAGGCATTCTAGGAGTTCAATTTTGGATTGTGAAAGTCATGCGCTTCTGTTGTGAAGAGTTTTGGCCAATTTGAGAGTGTGACAACTACAGGTTGGATACATTTGTTGTCCAATGAAGGTTTTGATTAGCATTTGGCGAGGAGATTTAGTAAAGGCTAGATGTTTTAATTCTCACCTCCATCCATAAACTGTTATCTTAGCTACATTGAAAGTAAATGTTGTTCTTCCTTCAGTCATTGTTTCTTTGTTTCTCGGCAATATGAAGTCTGCACCTTTATTGGCTCCAAGGGAACAGATATCACTATTCAGGCCTTAGCCCCATTACAAGATGCATTGCAACTTGTTGATTGATGTGTTGCAAATTAGGACGAGATGTAGATGAACACAAATTGACATCCATATACTATTTCAAGTTGGCTAATGGAATCATCTAATGGGTGAACGAAAATCCATATCTCTGGGAACAAAACAGGGCATGTAAAAGCCTGTTACATGACAAACAGAAATGTTGTGGTTGAGGCGACTGCTTGAAGAAGTTGCTATAAACCAAACAAAACCCAATATTTTGGAATCTAAAAGTCAGAGCTGCATTGTGACGACAAAAATATACTATCTTCTATGCAACAACAATTCATTGAACGAGAAAGAAGAATGCAGAATTCCAATTATGTGAAAGCATGCACTAATGAAAAGCTTATCAAAACTTCCAAAATTGACAGGATGGATTCAAATGGTGGATTTTGATGATATTTTATTTAATGTAAATTAATACTGAGTGGAAATGTTGTAAATAGTGCAATTAAGTAATAATAAAGTTGTGGCAAGTTTGTGGAAGTTCACGATTCGATAAATTTGCAGGTTCTGCAACTAAAGCTAGTGGGTTCTGCAAGAAGTGGCTTGTGGATTTTGCAACAAAAGGTTTCTGAAAAGAACAAACAAGAAGTTGCAAAGTGCTACAAGGAATCTTGCAGAATGCAACTAAAGTGCAAAGACAAGCTACAACTCCATCAAGTATTGGCACATTCATGGATGCAGATGCAGACTGCAGAGTCTTGTCAATGAAGACATGAAATCTTTCAAGGCAAACACAAAAGATTAAGGTGTCTATTTGTGTACGCTAGAAGAACAGACCATTGCGAAAGCTTGAAGAGACTGAAGCTTGTAGATGTGAACATGAAAGGTGTACATTTGCACTCAGTTGCCGATGGTTGCAAATGTTCAAGGAATGGGCCACTGTGGAAGCTTGTAGACATGGAATGCAGAAGACCAAAAGAGTGCACGAAGTTGCACAGTTAATTGTATACTTGTCTATTCAAATTCCAAGAACAGTTCTGTACACATGGTAATGTGAGAATGATTGCACAATAGATCAAGCACCCAAATGCAATTCATGGTTTTTGACACAATCCATGTAAACACATGCACGGACATGCCACAAAAAACATTGAATGCGCATGAAACACATTACCCACCTTTTTTTAAAATCAATTCACAGAAACAATGAACAACCTAAAATGCCCCCTACCAATTCCCCCGGTTGAAAACTACAATCTTGACTATAAAATGATGTCTTCTGCTGTCTAACAGCAATTCCGTTAGTATAATGATGTTCCATAAAAAATGTGGTTATAATAAGTGGAAATAAATACATCTTAGAATGGAATAAATATGCAACTTAACCACCAAGTCTGGACCACAACAGCGACATATTCTCTCAGTGCATTTAATGTTTAAACAAATGTAAGGACTCAATTTCCTTAAATAAAATCTCAAACTTCAAACAATGTGTAACAAAAACACAAAACATTGTCACACAAAAACGGTGTTCTACTTATTAGAATGTTGACAACATCTCATACTCCAAGCTAATCGGAGATTTAACAGACAAGCAAAAATACCAGAAAAGAGTGACTTATGGCATATACACAAAAACAAACCATGCAATGCCACAAGCAAAGATAGCTGTTGTAGTTCAAAGTTTCAAACCACCTTACAACATGAAAAATTAAAATCTAAAGATTACTTTTATGATGTAAAACTAAAACCATGACGGTATTATGGTCACAGACTATGCTACATAGAATATGATTGCCTTACAAAGCCATGATATCACATCATACTTGAAAACATAAATATTGTTTAAGACCATTCCACCAACAGCATCTGTAGAATTGATTTCCAATATTGATATACGAAAGGACACAAAGTATTTGCCTGCAAGCATACAAACAAGATGCTCCAGAACTGCTTCCTCACTAAATCCATAGTTCATTATGATTTACTTGCAAACATGCCTTCTGAGGTAGAAGTTCTTCCTAATTCCTCTTGGTACACAAAACCTGCAAACTAAAGATGATCTGGTTTAGTTACAAACACAAGTCATAATCAAGCCACAATTCAATGCATACGACTGAGAAAAGTCGCTGATACCAAGAACAGCCTAGAATTCTGACATGATTCAAGCATCATTTCCGCACTCACGAGTCGTGATTTTTCTGACCTTAATCACAAAATCATGACTATTGTGATCATGATGCTCCGACATGATCGAAAGATGCCAAGCTCAAAGTCATACTATTTTAGTTTAGCGCCTATGCAAGCTAACTTGCCCCATAATCATGGAAGGTAAGTCAATATTAAACTGCTGGATGAAATAAACAAACAGCCTTTATCAGAATAATTCCTCAAAGGCAGATTCTTCTCAATCAATATTGATATTCTTGACTACGGGCAAGCTGCTCCTTATACAGCACCATAGGTGAACCTTGGCACCACCGACTGTCCTTGTGTTTCCTCTTTATTATTTAAGCCATTAAGCCCGCAAACAAACTGGAGAGGTCGCTCGATTTGGTACCCACCACCAACAGCAACTTCTTTCTCTAACTTCAAGCAATAACTCTCAAATGTACTGACTGTTACTTGCAGTTTGAAATCCAGATTAAATAAAAATTCAAGTTCTAGTCTATTCATCTCCAGCGTGCTTACACCCCCAACTTTGGCGTAATAAGCATTGTTAAAGAATCTGCAGGTTCCACAGAAAAAGAGGCTATCAAGAAGCAGCAAAAACAAAACCTTTGTACAGCAGCTTTGTAAAATTGATAATTTATTTCAGAACAAAGATAAATTACAGGAGACTGATTTTTCACTTTCGTTAAAGGGTGGCCAATTGAGTAAATTACGTACAATAATAAATTAAACAGTAAAAGGCAATGAAAATGGCAATAAGTTTTAAGATTCTACAAACTAAATGTTAAAAGCCTGAAATAATCCCAAGCATTCAATGCAAAAGAACGCAATAAATTTTTTGTGATGGCATCCTAAACAGCATTGAGTTCAAACTTCAAACCCATACTTACGCATCATCAACAAACTTTGCTGCAACCATAACACTTGTGATCAAAAGACGGTGAACATTCAAGGAGGTGATAGGAACCTCTGGTTGTTGATGGATGAATCTATCAATGTACACATAAGCAAGAGTAAAGCACGATGGGCTGCAGTTTGAGTACTTAAAAATTCTATCGATGTAACTTCGAATGCTCAAGTTGGGTGCTCTGAGGCCATGAAAAACAGTTATTTGTTCTTGCTTCTTGGTAGCCTCCAGTAACTTTTCATTCCTTTGTACAACTCTATCTAGAAGAGAGGCCAGAATAGACAACACACGGGGGCTATCACAGAATCCTACTTCAGACTCACTTAGATCGAGTGCTGAATATAAATCTGCTTTGGAACCTTCCTCGACCATATGAACTGAAGAATCCATGTAAAATAATATGCACCTTCAACAACCCTGCATTCCATACCAGAGCTTCACAGTAAGAAAAAAACGATACAAATGTCATTATATATACCTACAAAGCGGTAAGTTTACCGTATTAACTTACCTGATTTTTTGGCCACGTGTAACAAAAGCAACCAATGACTACCACCAGACCTTATCCAAGCATTCTCTGTACCATATCCAAATTTAATTTAAATCAGGGGACAGTTTCAGTGATAGAAGTTAACCATTAGAGGCCAAGCATGAAAGCTAAAACTATTGGAGAAACAAGTTAAAAGTTTTCAGGAAACCCGCCATATTACATGGATTTAAAAATCATCACTGAAGTGAGATATCAATCCTTGATGAAATCCAGGATAAGCTTCATTAACAGTTACCACAATTTAAGGCTGTCTGCTACATGCGTGCAGTCAGGAAAAATTTTATTTGTATTTCTTTTGGAACATCCAAACATATGGACCCCTTAAAACAATGAGTGAGGTTAACTAGAGCCAGATTACTGAATTTTCTACCATATAAAATACATATCATCTAATCATGGATGTTATCAACTAGCACAGCTACTTAACTTGTGACAACTGAACATTAATAAGCCACAAGTTAAGTGCCATGAACAAGTTATCTGTTACTTGTTCTCCATGCGCAGTTGTAATCACCCGTTATCTGTTGTTATCCATGCATATTTTTTATATTCTTTTTTCATAATTGTTTATTTCAAATTTGGAACAATGCCTTTTTATAATTGTTTATTTCAAATTTGGAACGATGCTTATAAAATCAATCTGAACAGTAGTCTTGTCTCATCCTCCTATAATTTAGAAAAATGAACACCACCTCAAACTCTAAAATATAAACACCTATTAATATAAAAATAGGTTTCTTTTTGTACCCAAACATGCAAACTACATAATAACAGGTTGTCAATGTAAAAGCTCAACTGAAATCCAGCTTAGAGTCAAAAATAGTAATGATAAGAATCTAGAGGGCATATTGTTGATTTTTCCTAAGCAGCATCGAGAGCCATTCTCTGGGAGAAGGGAGGCACCTGGTCAGTTACCAGGAAATTGACCCAATATGGGACTGGGGGACTCAACCTGGGGCTGAGGCCATTCTCTGGGAGAATGGAGGCACCTGGTCAATTACCAAGAAATTGACCCGGTGTAGGACTGGGGGACTCCTTTTGGGGATGAGGGCCATTCTTTGAATGGAGGCACCTGGTCAGTTACCAAGAATTTAACCCAGTCAGGGACTGGGCAACTCAACCTGGGGCTGAGGGCCATTCTCTAGAAGAAAGGAGGCACCTGGTCAGTTACCAAGAAATTGACCCAGTCTAGTACTGGGGTTCTCAGCCTAGAGCTGAGAGCCATTCACTGAATGGAGGCACTTGGTCAGTTACCAAGAATTTAACCTAGTCCGAAACTAGGGCCTTAGGGCCTTAGCCTGAGGCTGAGGGCCATTCTCTAGGAGAATGGAGGCGCTTGGTCAATTACCAAGTATTTGACATTGAGTCATTTGATGCAGCCTGGGGCTGAGGCACCTGGTCAGTTACCAAGTCAACCATAAGCCCTAGACCGGGTCTAAGCAACTGATGCACTCCTCTCCTTGATTTATGGGCTATGATACCTTTCCAAGGACTAGCTACCCCTGGTTAAGAGACCTAGCACCTGATCTTGGTGGCACGAGGAGATCAAGATAAAGCATTTAGTAATTCTCCTTATTTATGAAGATGTACTTTGAGTGGGCATGAATGAACCACGAGAACCCTTGAGACAACTTGTTATGACCACAAAAATACTTGGAGGACCATCTAACCCTCGTCTTGGTCCATGAGACCATCAAGAGGACCAAGTGGCACAAGTCAAAACACCAAGAAGACCTTGTACCACAAAAGATTAAAAGTCAAAGGGTCAAAGATGGAAAAGAAAGTAGGCCCTAATGTCAACTCCTAATTATGTGGAACCAACTTAAATGTTTGATGGAATATTAATAAAGAAACTTCAACTCATTTTTATAATTATCTATCATCATCATTTTGGACTGCTCCTAAGAGACATTTCGTGGACAAGTTCTTTTGCTAGTTTTTTAATTTCTTGAAGAAGATCGCAGCCTAGAAGGGCAAGCTCTTGCTACCTTCAGCTCACGGCAGCACCAAAACTCTTTTCTTCTTCCTCGTTGGTACATTCCATGTGACCCTAACCAAACTAGGGTCTGTTACACACCATCGAACCCTGCTAGGGCTGATCAACTGTGCACCCTAGCTCTTGTTGGGGATACTACAGCTCACACATGACCTGCTAAAGTCACCCTCTATGCACCTAAGCCCTGTTAGGGTTGTCCCTTATACCCCCAAGCTCTGTTAGGGCTTCAACAAGTGCACACAACAGTCACGGTGGCTGCTAGGGCTGCTCACAGCCCACGGTAGCAGAAGCAGCAGACCACGGGGTGGCTGCTAGGGCTGCTCACAGCCTACGATTAGCAGCAGCAGGATTCGGTGGTGGTTACAAAGGGCTGCTACAGCCTTGGTGATGATCACGTGTAGCAGCAGCAGGCTGATACAGCTCGGTGGTGACAGGGTTAGCAGCAGCATCTGCTACAGGATTCGGTGAAGGGCAGCAGGCTGCCACAAACCCTCGCTGAGGTGGCAGCAGGTACAGGAGGGTACAGTCACAGCAGCTCAGCAGGTACAGTCCCAGTCCACCTAGCAGCAGTAAAAGATCAGCCCATTTGCAAACAGCAACAGAAGTAAAAGCCCGCTAGGGCTTCTTTGTTTTTTGGAAAAATTTTATACATTCATCTCAGAGTTCTGAGAACAAGATTTTCTCTTTTCATGTACAAACTCAGTCATCTCATTTAGAGGATGAATTACTAATGCTTTGGGGTTTTTGTGCTTAAAAGGTTTCCCCGTGAAAAATCGTGTGTTCAATTGTGTGATGCTTGGTTGACTACTTTACTTGTCTTACTGCTCTTTACTTTTCAAGTTCTATCTCTATTACAATCTGCAATTTTTAAGAATGCCATACACATGTTAAAATTCAACACATATAAACCAATTTTAAAGGCAAAGATTGACTTGTTCAGATTAAATTGATTTATTTATTGGCATAGGTTGACTTTCAATGATTTATTACCTTAAGTTATTAACTTTTCATAATAATGAAGGTTAATTCACATTAAGTTATCTCAAATAAGAATTATAAATAATCATTTAAATAGATATCATTATTACATAGTTTAATAAGGTTTGTAGTGAAAAAAATTGAAAAAAAATACAGTTATTCATTAATTACGTTGATAGGCGTTTTTATTTGAGATTTGGGGTGGATTACGGCCTATGCTTTTTCATCTACGGACAAGGATGAGACAAGTGTATTGTCGAGATTCATTCTATGGCAGTGGTTCAAAATTCAAAATAAACAATTATGAAATATATATATAATTGGTAGTTGATGAATGGATAATTGGTAGCGATACATGGATAACTCACAGCTGATAAATGGATAATTGGTAGCGATGCATGGATAACTCATAGCTGATGAATGGATAACCAACAGTTCATGGCATATAACAAGAAGAATGTGAGATAAAAATATATATATATATATATAAAATAACTGATAGTCGATAAATGGATAAGAAGAAGAATGTCAGTGATAACATGTAGTTATGCATTGATAACTCAAAATTGAACCCGTTTAACTAGAAGAATACGAGGAATAAAAAAAATTCCAAACTGTCTTCCATTCCATCGCTATTTCTCAACCATTTGATCCCTATCGGCGTGATCCAGCCACAAACTATGTGGGTGTGCTAGTATAATATAATATGTCATATTATAAAAATAAAGCAACAATTGTTTAATTTAGCTTAATTATAAGCTTAAAAAATGTCATTTTAATAATAATAAAATTTAATAATCCATTAAGTTAAGTCAATTATGAAATATAAATAATAATTTTAACAAGTATCTTTATCACATAGTTTAACAAGGTTTGTAGTGGAAAGATTGAAAATATATATATATATATATATCTTTATAACATAGTTTAAAATATAAATAATAATTTTAATAAATATCCTTAAAAGTATGTAGGAAAGAGTGCCTATTCTTAAGAGAAACTGCGCTGCAGCATCTACGGATTGTAATTTTGATTCTTCTTGAATAAAAATTATGGTTTTTTTCTTGGAAAAATAATAAAGCATTAGTTATTTAGCTTAATTATAAACCCAATAAATATTAGTTATTTAGCATAATTATAAACCTAACAAATAATATATTAGTCATAAAAGAAAATTAAACTATGATTACTTTCACAATTTTTTGAAACCCTAACCTAAATATTAATGAACATTCTTAAAAATTGATAATTAGTATAGTCAACATAAGAAATAGTGATAAATTGGAGTCTCAATCAATGTCATTAATATTAATAGATCAAACCCTCAGCTCTTACATTTGACTCCTTGTCCAGATGAATCCTGCTTTGGATTCGAAATGTCGACAAAATAAATGGCCACTGTGGATAATCTGAAAGAGGATCACTCTAAAAATAACTACCACAGAAATCTTGGAACAGAAAGCAACAGCCATGTTAAAGTCCCTAGAAGTGCAGAAGGTAATGCTGGACACTTTTACAATATCACTAATAGATTGTCCTATTCTTGGCATCAATGTCAAGATCATTTGATTGATTTCTCTTTAACATATATAAATATACCGAGTTTGATACAGATGTCTCATTTTGTTACTTGCAAACAACCCAATTAAGAGAACAGCAATGAGATTGTAACTCAATTGAATAAGGTGCATCAGATACCCTTCGTAGATGGATATATGAGCAGGTAAGTAGAGTTATTTTCTTGTTAAACTGTTCTATGTGAAGGTAAGTACATTTCTATGAAACCACCATGATAGCTGAATAGACCTTAGTTGCTTTGCACAATCAAACCAAAAACCAAAAGAAGATAAGGCTGGCAAACAATTTCTCATAATGTTTAAACTTTAATCAGTTAGTGTCATTTAGCACCAATTCTATTGCTGCCAAAGATTTTTAATTACCATAGTTCATGATAAGCACATCTAATAAGTCACATGGCAGAAATCCGAAATATGGAGAAAAAAAACTTCTCTAGAGAACTTAAAGAACAAAATGAAACAGAAAACTATGTAACTCTCATCAACATATACCAGGAGATAGGTATACAAAGAAGGCCACTTACTTCCTGTCATGAAATTGCTGTTAAGGCCAGTAATCTGAGTTTGGTTAAAAAGGACAGTACTACTTTCAGTCCTTAAGGTTGGAAGCCTTTATGTAAAAAGGGATCATAAAGTTCATATTCTTCTATATAAGTACAAGACAAGAGTACCTACTGGACACATAGGTGACCATACACCAAACATTTTAGGCGGGGATCTGCTCTCCCTATTTTGGACCAATACTGTATTTTGCATATAAATCATTAGATGCTTAACCATCCAAAGTAAAAAAACGAATGGAAACAGCAAGAAAAACTATCAGATGAGATTCTCGCTGGTAATTGCCCCAATGTCCACCCTGATAAGCTGAAAAATCCAAAATTGTCATTTATCAATACTTAGGCCTAGTTCCTTCTTATCAAGGATAGTCACAGCCTAGTATCCAGTAAAATCTTATTTGTTATACTTCTAGCTTCACCTACTCTTATTACAGGGGCTCTTCAAACTTCTGCTCATCTTCAAATCCCATAATAGTTAGTCAGTGGATCAATCCATTCTATATAGTGTGATGGGACAATGGTGATAACAAGAAAAAAAATTGAAGATATTTCATAAACAATATAGACATGATCCAAAAGCCGCTAAATTTAATAAGAAAGTGGCAACAAAGGAATTTTGTAGCAGGAGAGGACTCTGGAAAAAGTGGACCACTCAATTCAATTACTACAAGGGAGTATAAACCCATAGAAATGCCTTCAATGTGAGCCATCATTCACCAATCATAGAAAACATAGAGGAGTTGAGGAGGTTAGGAGCTGAAGAAAGGACTATGGCAGTAAGGAAGAGCCCAGGAAGCCACTCCATATCCTCCCCTTCAGATCCAAAGCATACTCGAAGCTGGAGGCCCCTCCTTATCAAGGATAGTCACAGCCTAGTAGTATTCAGTAATATCGTATTTGTTATACTTCTAGCTTCAGCTACGCTTATTACAGAGGCGCTTCAAACTTCTGCTCGTCTTCAATTCCCATAATGGTTACTAATACTGTCTGTGTATCAATCCATTCTGTCTAGTGTGATGGGACAATGGTGATAACAAGGAAGAATTTTGAAGATATTTCATAAACAATACAGACATGATCCAAAAGCTGCTACATTTAATAAGAAAGTGGCAACAAAGGAATTCTGTAGCAGGAGAGACCTCTTGGAAAAAATGGACCACTCTATTCAATTACTACAAGGGAGTATAAACCCATAGAAATGCCTTTGATGTGAGCCATCATTCACCAATCAGAGAAAACATAGATGAGTTGAGGAGGCTAGGAGCTGAAGAAAGGACTATGGCAGGACTCATGAGGGAATAGCCCTGGAGGCCCCTCCATCTTCTCCCCTTCAGATCCAAAGCATACCCGAAGCATGAGGAATTTTTTTAAGGCAACTGTAGATCCAGAATGGACGGTGAGAGACATAGCTGCTGGGATAGTGAAAGAGAACATAAAAAGTTTGGAGGACATGGGAGAGAAAATAACTATTCCATAACAGATTGTCCAACAACAACTCAAGGATAACAACAAAAAATGGAGTCTGATGTTTAATTTGATGTCTGAGATGGAATCTTTCATGCAACAAAACAATGTTAATAATCATAAGGAAGGAGAGAGCACCCAACGAGCAGGCAATGAGGTGATGTTTCGACATTCCGATCCATGGAGCTCATTTCAACATATACAAGGACTATGACAGTACATTCTAGCATAGGTCAGGGTCAGCCATTCACTTGGATGGGCCGACATATCATTGACCCAGCAGAGATGGAAGGCCAGACTTGGGAGCTCTAGCACTATCTTAGCAACCTCTACCCGTGGCAGTGAATTTATTTGTTGGGCATCTATAACCAATACCATATGCAAAAAATTTAGATATAACTCTGAGAAGAAAAATGTGGTTAAGCAGTCTGACAATCATTATTTAGATAGCCAAAGGAAGAGTTTGACTGGTTTTGTCAAAGATAAAGGCAATACAGTAGACACCAGAAGTCTATCTAGTAAGCAAAATCTAGGGTGACAAACAATGCTAGAACTGATTGTTTGAAAGCCACTTTTGGGTATTAGGCATCTGTCTTTAATTTTTGAAAGTTTGGAAACATGGACTTGGTTAGAAGCCATGACTTCACTGCTCAATGAATGTGGGATCCAACAACAAAATTAAAATCCCACTGTTACCTTGATGTATGCTTATGTTATGTACTTCCTTCAGTACATTCATACAAGCCTTTTGATTACCAAAGAACTAATGGAATTTTGTTGCAGGCATGCTCCAAATAATTTCAATGCCCACAATGCCTCTACATTTAGTAACAGGAAAAGCTACAATGATGAAAATGAAATTGCAGGGGTACTCTTTATTTATCTGGCAGTGACATAATAATAAATTTAATTGAAGAGAAAAACAATAACAATTAAAACCCAATCCAAATAATAATTTATTCTTGCCGTCACTCAAGCAATATTAGTTCACATATAATGGGATGTTTAGGTTTGTCTCCTGCACATTCTGTTAAAAGTTATTAAAAATATGCTAGCTTACTTCGGTGCTAGTGGTAGGGTTATGCATAGATGTGAGAGTGTTAATGAAGCACACCAAATAAAAACATCCACTAAAATCTTCAGTTGTCTGCCTCTGCTAGAAACCTCCGCTAAAAATGGAGAAGGGAGAAGTGGTTCTTGAAAACCTCTGCTAATTGGTGTTTTCCTTGTAGTGTATTTATTTCTTTCATTCTGCCATTTCTGAAACTCAATATCTCCGAGATGAAGCTGCCACTTTGGAAATTTAGTTGGCTTTCTGAGCAGGAGTTTGAATTATTATTCCTGTGCTAGTTAAGGGCATAACCACAACACTCATTCTCATTGCTTCTATATATCCATTCATTGACTCGACTTTCGTGGCTTTCCCAAGGCCTCTTGTTGTGTGATCCACTTCTGTTGCAGCAGTGGTACTCAAGTCAGACAGCATAACCACAACACTCATTCTCATTGTTTCTAGATATCCATTCATTGACCCGATCTTCGTGGGTTGGGCCAAGGCCTCTTGTTGTGTGGTCCACTTCTGTTGCAGCAGTGGTACTCAAGTCAGGCAAAAGACCCTAAATAAACAAGCCCTTGTGCTGGGACACGTGGATAAGGTAAGACATCCTACTGATTAGGTCACAGATGTGTTGATCATAATCCCAAGCACTCTCGCCAATGATTTGCTTAATCTTTTTTAGCTCGACACAACTCTGTTGCTCTTGTTTTGGCATCTAAAATTCAACTATAAAATCTTGCCTTCACCTCATCCAAGGTCTTAGATGCACCCTAAGGATCAGTTGCATAAACTCCACGTACCCCTATAAAACCCTCCCCTACAATCTGGTTTGGAACTCAAATAGTTTAGCATCTAGAGCCGCGATCCCCTTCGCTCTCCAGCTTGATTCACATAAGAACCAATGTCACTATGCATCATTGTTACCCTTCCCTGAGACTTCATGAAGGCACGTTGATGTACTATCTACCACTCCAACCATACTTTAGGTCTGACTGTTCACCAAAATGAAATCTTGTGAACCTAGTTGACTAACTAGACCAATCCTTCCACTTGAACTAGAAGTAACGATTGTGCCTAAGGACCCAAAAAAAAGTATTAATCAACTTGCTCAATAAAGTCAAGAACTCTCTCCAGTTTTTAGAGGGAGGTACTCCCTCATGCATGCAAGTAGTAGTTCCTAAAGGTATTGCAAAGGCCAAAGAAACCTAGGATGTTGTTTTGCTTTCTAAAGAGATATTCTTTGAATCCACTGGATAATGTCGGACAATAAGCTAAAATAGAAACTTGTTAAGAATAGACTTCAAAGAAAAGCAAGAAAGCATAGCATTCTCCAGACATTTGAGGTGCACATTTGAGATTAAGAATGGTATCCACATACTAATGCTATTTCATGCAGACCATGAGATTCCCAAATACTAAGAGAAAATGAAATAACACATACAAAAGAACAAGATGTAAGCTCAACAGAACCAAGGGAGCCTGGAAACTTGAGATGTAATTCAAGCATTCGTATTGCCAACAACAATGTAGCAATACCATCCCACAAAACTCAACAAAATGGCATTAAGACGTCTCAAAGTATTAGGAGCCTAAAGGTCGAGGAAGCCTCGTTTAAGAGAATAATAGAGGATAATTGTAGATGTAGCAAAAAAGTATCGACCTACATAGCCATCCCTAAGGCTAATATAAAGTCAACTAGAATTTTAAAAGGACAAAGGATCAATAGCAGCAAGCAACAAAAGTGATAGAATCTTGAGGTAGTGTACACTAGTTTGTTCCATGTACTCTCATATTAACAAAGCTAGAGGACTCAAAAAGGTTAAAGCAATGTTAACGGAACCAGACTAATTCATAGAATCTTGAGGTAGTGTACACTAGTTTGTTCCATGTACTCTCATATTAACAAAGCTAGAGGACTCAAAAAGGTTAAAGCAATGTTAACGGAACCAGACTAATTCAACCAAAATTGGCTGGTTTGACGAATTCCTGGGGTCCACCAATCCAAATGGCAGACTCAAACCAGAAATGGTTGGTTCGATATGGAACCAGCCTTATTTGCCTGAACACAGAACTAACCGATTTGTCATCTTGGTAATTAATAGTGATATTAAATTCTTAAAGCAGAAGTTGGAATTCTCCGTTATCTTCCCTTTTCTATCCTTCTACTTAATTTTTTAACTTTACCATTAATTGTTCCAAGATGTTTGACAGTGGTTCCAACCTCATCAAACTTCATATGGAGAAAGTAGAATTTCAGATCCCATTCAGAATTCAGCAGACTTAATAATTTTCAGGAATTCAGGATTGGCAAAATTGTAGCATTTCCACTAGATTCTATGATGTATGAGGGTATGGAATTGGCATTTAATCAAGAGAACCAAGCCCTCTATGTACCTCAATGTTGGTGGTGTTGATTGTTGAACTCCTCTGGCATGACCTTAGTAAAACTGTACCCCCTCACTCAAGCAAAATCATTGAATAGGCATGTTAAGCTTTTTCTACCTAATATTAAAACTTGGATTAGAGAATTTCATCAAAATTGGAGGTTGTTGACTGATGTCCCTGGAGGATTGAGGTAGAGACAAAGGATAGAGCCTAGAGGAGGGGGCTACAGGTGCTACTGATGACGAGAATCCCAGTAAAGGCAATGATTTTGATGATATGTAATTATTTGTTGTTGCATGATGTTTTTCGGACTCTGTATGCCATTTAGAGTGTCATTGTTTATGTATTTTGGTTCAGATATGGACTGCACTTGGTGTTATTTTTGTTATAGGCCCATGTACTTGCAAGTTTCTATATACATGAGTATACAAGAGTACCTTTGCATATTTGTGTCTAACGGTTTGGATTCACATTAGCGTACATGAATATGTTTTTTCCATCAAAATTTGAATATTTTATGTATTTTTTGGTTGTCCAATTTTTTTCTAGTTCAGACCGGTTTCTTGTTCCTAGGGTCCATCAGTTCAGTGACTGGTCCAGTTCTAATAACATTGGGTGAAAGATATGTAGAAAGCTAATATAATGAAAGGAATAAAGAAAAATCAGAAGAAGACTAAGGGCAAGGAAAAAAGGAAAGAAAGGGAACTCACAAAGTGATACGAATGACAATTGATGGTGAACCCTTTCTTCATCTTCATTTCTCCTTATACATGGTCCTATTGAAGATTATATTATCTTGACAAAAATCCTCTCCCCTTTTGTTTTTGTGAATCTTTAGATACCTTGTACCACTTGGAACAGATCTAGTTAACAAATACAACCACCAATACAAAAGCCACGTCATTTTGTTGAAGGATAAGGACTTTGGTGGGGCTTGTGGAACATGATGTGGTTGCTAAGATCCCTAGGCCTTTTTAAGTTTGGATAAAAATTATAATATTTGATCCTTGTGGGGGCTCACAGTGGTCGTGCTTTTAATTAGGACTTGCATATAATCCTCCTCTTAACTTTAGTGAATTTTCTTGTATGGCTTCTAGACTGGTCCTAAGTCTGTCATTTTCAACAGCCACTCCACTAAGCCATATTCTGATGGCCTCTAGTTCCATCTTGTCTCTTCCCTCGAACCCTTTGCCAATATCTCTCTTGGTGTTATCAATTGTTGATTTGTATGCATTTTCTGTTATTAGTAATTACAGACCCTTCAAGACAAGGTGGTCACCTGGTTAAGTCACAGAGTAATTTATATTTTCCATATGCACTAGCCTTGACTTCTCCAATTCATCCAGCTTGATCCGGCTCTACCCAGCACTTTCATCCTTTTTTCCCATGAACCATTGACTTCTTTCAATTGAAAATTAGACGGTAAGCTATTGGCAGTCCTGTATTTCTTTGGTATTTCAGAGACATAAATCAAAAGAGGCAAACTTTCAATTACAAACTTGGGATCCCCTTGCTTACCCTCATTGATAGAGTTCTTCACAGGGGCAGCCTACTTCTTCAGGTTTCAATAGGAATTCCTGCCTTTGTTGAAAATTCTCTATGATTACTTGCCTCATGCTCTTGAGAATTGTCTTGGCCAGGTTTATTTTCCTTCTCTTTTCTTCTTCAAAAATCTTCCTTTAAAGAGAGAACGTTTGAATTATAGGTGTAGGTTCTATTAGAAGTGGAAGGGTAGGAGCAAACCACTACTAACCATTCTTTATATGCTGCAGCCTTAGTTCTCAAGTCTTCATTTTCTTGTTCATATGCTTCCACCCTAGCTTCCAGTACTTCCAGGACCAAGAAATATAACAGTAGATGCTCTCATCCCAGAAAGATCAACATCAATTTGTTGAGTGCCTGTAGCAACAGTTGGCAACTTACCTTTACCTTTGGGGTTTTTAACTTTAGCTGATAAGATTAATATATTTATGCTTGCGTTGTCCTATTTCACATCATGTATATTTCTAACTCCAATTTCCTTATGTTGCACAACAACAACTGACATTTGTTCTACTTCCCCTCTAAGTTTATCCAACATCCATCCTCCAGCCTCATGTTCTGGCTCTCCAATATTAGTCCATTCAACAGATAGAGCATCTAATTGATTGGAATTTACTTAAATTTTTGCAGGGGGGGATAGGGTTTGAGGTTGCTTCAACTTCAATGGTGCCAATCTTCATTTTCATAATGAGACCCAGGGTCTCTACCACATGCTCTCTTCCCCTCTTAATTCCCCAGGATTCTCATCCCCATCTCCATCCTCATTGCATCTATATGAATGACTAAGATTCAAAGTAGGGAGGGAATTGTCTCAACAGGCACAGTCATTTCTTTAGTACTAGATTCTGAACATTCCTCGTAGCAACAAAAGTCTTACCCCCTTTCCTGAAGTAATTTCTTAAAAGGGTGGGTTAGTATATAGTATATACTGCAGACTCTATAGGCATACTCTCAACAACAAGATTTTGTGCACTTGAGCCTACAGGTGTTGGTACTCTAGTTTCAAAAAAATTTGAAAAGGATGAAATTGCAGCAGATGCTGCATCTTAAGACATAATGGCTATGTACATGGAAGCTGGATTTCTAGAAGGGGTTGCAGGAACCTTAAATATTGACTAAGCAGATAGCCGTTGTAATGTAATCTCCTCCTCGACTGTGGACTGTTGACCCTCTGGATCATCTTCCTTGTCAGGATCAGTATCTTGATCTTCCTCATCCTCAATCTCAGGGCTTGGTATGTTATTTCTTTTTCTCTGAGCAGTGGCCCAATCATCAATGTTCCTGGTCCTTTCCTCCTCGAAGTATCTCATGGCCTGCCATTTAGTATCAAAACCAGACTCATGCATTTAGTTTTGAAAGATCAATTTTCGGTCATAATGATACAGACTTTCTCTCTTGGACATGTCATAGCCTTTCAGGTTCTCAGCTGCTTTAAGAAAATAAGGTTGGTTAATGTATCTAAATCTTTTAAATCCAAACGGTATAGAGATAGATTACTCTAATTTCTTTTTAGAAGCTTCACAGTGAATAGGCACAAACCATCTAGCAACCTCTATAAGTACAAATATATCAGACACACCAACTTAGGTGATATGGATGGACAAGTGAGACATGAAAGCTGATATATGTGTTTGAAGAATCCACAAAACAATTAACTCTTCTTTTGAGGAACACCTTGGCTGCATCTGTTAACATATCAGGATCCCTTACTGTGAGGAATCTTCTAACAGTAGACAGAAATGTATAGTGTACAGAATAAAGGTCTGCAAATTCTTTATCTTTTCTTAGTATGGAGTACCAAACTAGATTGAATGGACATCATGATTCACTCGCTTCTTCCAGGATAGTCATTGAAAAGCGTGTGATAGTTGCTAGGTAGGTTGTTGCAAAGTGGTTAGTTTGTTTGAAGTTTTTAAGCTAGTGGTAAGCGATTCCTCGATAATATTTCCACAGTCTAAGGCAATTGGGTTCTTCTTATCTATCAATTTCTGAATTATGCAAATGAAAATCCTCAGGAATTTGGACATATTTTCCTACCCCCAGAGCTTAACTAACATCCAGGTAAGGTCACCATAAGAGTATTTGAGGATTCCCAAGTCATAGTATTGGTTGGTGGGATGCACCCCTCCCAAAGGACTTTTCCTCCAGTGATTCAATAACTCACAACCCCTTTATATTGTTTCAAATAAACATCAGTTTCCTCGAGATCAAAAAGTGTTTCCGCCCACGTAAATAGGACATTGTATTGAAAGCTCCAAGAGTAACATGAAATGGATTCTTACCTAGGAAAAGCACCAAGAAGAGGAATTCCTCTATGTCATAACCATTGCCACACCACTACATGATCTCTCAGCAATTTAACACCTCTAGAACACAACCAACATTTGCAAGTCCAGAATCCCATGCAACGAACAATTTACCCAGTCACACCTCTCGTGTTACTTAAATCTGGAGTTCTCAATATCTCCATTTAAAAAAATTCGAAGTTTAGGCATAGTAACAGGATTTGGGCAAGACGATGGAGGATTGAGGATGAGGGTGTTCAAAGGGTACTGGATTCTTAATATTTCAGGTTTGGGTAATGGATATCCAGCACCCTAATGGATACCCCTTTGTGTCACTTCTTATGATCCAATTTTATCAAGCATCAGATCTAGGGAAAGAATTGTGCAATTTGAAGAACATGAAAGCTAACATCTCACCAACCATGCCGACCCAAAAATTTATCAAATGAGGCTAATTAAATCTTTGAAGACCAGAAATAAGTGCCAAAAGGCAAAGATTTGAAACTTCAACATTTTATCAAAGGATACCTAACAGGAATATAAGGTACAATAAGATCTTGGCTCTGAAGAGAACAAACAAAGGGAAAAGGATAACTCTTTCGAAGCTCAAGAAACTGTGAAGCCAATGGACTAAATGGTGAAAACCAGGATTACAACCAATGAACCTTGAACCCTAATGGATATCATAGGAAGTGATGCCAACGGAAAATCAACCAAAGGCAAGCAGTCATGATTATACATATGGGAATCCTAAAAACATTTGTATAAACACTCGGATCCAAAATTTTAAAGGGGTAGGCTGGGTAGCCCAAAGTTTTGGGTAACAAGATATTATGAAGATGGCTTTCAAAAACATGAAAGCCATTATGAGTTCGAAGTGATGTTATTCAAGGTAACAAATGCTCCTATAAGCCCAAAGGGCTAGTTCAACTGGTTGTTGCCAATGTTGTCGGGCATTTGGCCAATTCCGTGCTAGGAGGTGCCCCATTCAAATTCCCTATGATATCTAATTTTATCAAGCATCAGATCTAGGGAAAGAGTTGCACAATTAGAAGAACATGAAAGTTAACATCTCACCAACCATGCCGACCCAAAAATTTATCAAATGGGGCTAATTGAAAATTTGAAGACCAGAAATAAGTGCAAAAAAGGCAAAGATTTGAAACCTCAACATTTTATCAAAGGATACCTAACAGGAATATAAGGTACAATAAGATCTTTGCTCTGAAGGGAACAAACAAAGAGAAAAGGATAACTCTTTCAAAGATCAAGAAACTGTGAAGCCAATGGACTACATGGTGAAAACCAGGATTACAACCAATGAACCTTGGACCCTAATGGATATCATAGGAAGTGATGCCAAGGGAAAATCAACCAAAGGCAAGTAGTCATGATTATACATATGGGAATCCTAAAACCATTTGCATAATAAACACTAGGATCCAAAATTTTAAACGGGTAGGCTGGGTAGCCCAAAGTTTTGGGTAACAAGATATTATGAAGATGGCTTTCAAAAACATGAAAGCCATTATGAGTTAAAAGTGATGTCATTCAAGGTAACAAATGCTCCTATAAGCCCAAAGGGCTAGTTCAACTGGTTGTTGCCAATGCTGTTGGGCATTTGGCCAGTTCCATGCTAGCAGGTGCCCCATTCAAATTCCCTTGGATTAGGTACACTAGTCTACACCAACGAGTTTACTAAGGATGCATCCACGAATGTGGAGCAACATCCCTTGGGTTTCCCCATGAGGTTTTCTTTGGAATGAAAAAACAAATGCTCCTAAACCTTCCAAGCCAGAATCAACCAAATATTCCATGACCATCCTTAATTGAAGAAATTTGTGCTCATTTTCTTTGATGATATATTTGTTTGCAATAAGATGTGGAATGAGGATCTTAAACATAAATTAAATTTTATGTGAATAAGTCAAAATGTAGTTTTGGTAAGAAAAAAGTTGAGTTGTTGATCACATAGTTTCAAAAAGAGGTGTTATGGTAGATCTAGATAAGATTAAGACAATTCTTGAATGGCCGACTCGCTAAAACATCTCTAAACTAAGAGGATTTCTAGTTTCAACCAAGTAAATCATTAATTTAGAAAGAATTGTGACTATGTAGCTCCATTATCAGACCTACTTAAAAAAAGTTACTTTCAATGGAGCCAAAAAGCTTAGAAACTTTGTCAAGAATTGGAACAAGTTATGCCCTCAACTCAAATTCTAGTGACTAGTATTTCCAAAATTATTTGTTATTTAATGCAATGTATCGAGATTTGGAATTGGAGTGCAGTTATGCAAGATGGACATTTGATTGCATTTAAAAGTAGGAATACTCAATCCTAAAGAACATTTGAGGTCTAGTTATGATAAGGAAATATTTTCTATGATGCATACATTATTTAAATGGTGTTGGGCATCTGTAGGAAAGCAAATCCTTCATGAAGATGGATCATTATAGCCTTTTTTTAATTGAAAAATATGTCTTAAGTACCTTTTACAATTGAAACTTTCACAACAAAACAACAAAAACAGATTGCAAAAATCTAGTGGTTTTTCTTTTGAGGATATTCATAAAAAAGGATAAGACAACATGTTATTGATGCACTCTCTAATCAAGATGATGAGGTGCTTGCAAGCTCCATTTCTATTACACTCCAGATTGGAGAGATAAGTTCATGTTGAGAACATCGAGGATCTCTAATTACACAATTCCAATGACAATTTCTCTAAAAATTCTAGGTTCTCTTGGCAAAATGATATATCGCAGTACAAAGGTTGCACTATCTCTCACCGTCCTCCAAATCTAGGATACAAGTCTTTAAAGCACATGAATCCTCATTTCCAAGAGATATCAGTTTTTTCAAAACCAACTGTACTATTTGAAAATCCTTTTTCTGGTCAAATTCCGGTAGAGCAAACGGTCGAGAGGGATTTTGTTTGCTTGGCGGCCCAAGATCAAAACCCGCTACTCCTGGAAGGAGACACTTAAATCCAACCATGCTAAGGGTTGGTGCGACCAGGCCGGGTGCGATCCCCGGGTGATTTTGATGGCTTAGATGCCCCTGGATCGTGGTTTCTCAGACCAAAGGTTTGCCCAACAAGTCACAGGGCACTTAACCAACAACAAAAAAAATATCATTTTTCTGGAAAGAAACCAAGATTAAATTACGTAAGTATGTGGAAGAATGTGATACCTGTTGAAGAATAATGAAGAAAATACCTGATATTGAATGGACATGTAGAGAATTCCATCTCTATTCTTGACAAAAACCATCGGTACAACAAATGAAATTGAACTAGTCCTACTGTGTTCCATATCAAGAAGTTCTTGTACCCTTTTTTCAATCTCATCCTTAGAAGCTCAAGGATGGCAATGAGGAGAAGTCATAATGGGTTTTGTGCCCTCCTCCAACTCAATGATATGATCACACCTTTTGGCTGGTGGCAATGGTAACCCATGGGATAAGTCCTCAAAAGCCTTTGTGGATTTGTCTAGTACCCGTTGAATTTCTTCCCTCTTGGTTAATCATTTGTTCCATTTGACATATTTGCAGACCCTTGATTCCATAGCAATACATCATAAAAGCCATAACTACCCTTTTATGTTCTACCAATGGCAACGAAAACCCTGGATTTCCCCTTGTTCTAACGAAGGAAATGGTCACAAACCTCCTTGGAGCTATTCACCCTTCCTCAACAATGCAAAATGAACCTCAAAAATCCAAATCTGTAGCTTTAAACTCTAATTTCGGTGTGTTTTTCTTGACAAGGTGATATATTGGATCGACTCGCAACACATACTGAAAAGAGCGTGATATATTCAATATAGCACAACATATTGAAAGTATCATAAAGGTCGCACTATTTTGGTGGGATATATCGCCGACGGTTTGGTAACGTGATATACCACACTATTGGTGATATATCGTTGATATATGAAACTATGATATGATATAATACATATCCTTTCACATCACCTAGTTGTCTTGAAACACTTAATCCAATGAAGTAATCCTCGACGGTTTTATCATAAAAAACAATGTTGCAAATATCTCTGATTTCTCTGATATTTCCAATTTCTCCCGAGTTTTTCATATTGGTGATTTATCCAATATTTTCATATTTCTTTAGGTCTACGTTTCCTTTTTCCAATATTTTCCAATAATTCCCCATATTTCTAATAAGTTTATTCCCATACCCCCAACGATATATCCCCGACGCGATATTTGCAACATTGATAAAAAAAACACACCGAAAATTTACCTTGTCAAAATCAATGGTCGCATCCTCCAGTATAGATTGTAGCCATTGATTCCACCAATCATAGATGAATCCCTTCAAGTATAGTGTTGCAAAATTGACCATGCCTTCCTTATTTATTGGGTTCATTATAAGGTATATAAGTAATGTATAAATCCATGCCTATGCATGGACTTTCCCTTCACCATCAAAAGTGGGAATCTTTTGTAAAATTTTCCTTCAAAGCACAACTAGGGCTAAGACAATATATTTAATTTGATTACTAAAATAACCACACATGTACTTCTTTACTAGTATGCAGCGGAATATAACTAACTGAGAACCATTCACAACATCAATCACATCAAATCGAAATGACACAGTCTTTTTGGGTAGAAACCCTCGAACAAAACCCAAGATGGGAAAACCGATGCAGCAGTATGAGATGATATTTTTATTAAGAAAATATGGAGCTTTTACAAATCAGAAATTTTGATTTATGATCCAGGAGGATATTGGTGGCCACCCACCTATTCCTCTTGGACCCCCACCACTATTTCTGTCAGTTTTCCAGTTTCCTTAATTGTAGCACAATTTACTATTTATGGCAGTTTTCAAGTCCTAAACTTCCGGAGCCGTTTTGAGGCCCTAAACGACGTTTTTTTGGCATTGAATGGTTGGGCAAATATGAGTCCGTTCCGGACTCGATATTTGTTGTTTATGGATGTAGTCCTTACACAGATCTTTCTAACGATGTATCATGCGCGTCAAACAGAGGTAGTATGCTAAAGTTACAACCCCAGGAAATTGATGTACCAAGTTACCCAACAGGGCCCACATTAAGGTGTTTCACCTCCTAGGGTTAGGTTTTTGGATGTGTAGGGTTTCCATTGTTTCTCAATAATATATAGGCCTTCAAGCCTCGTTGTAACACAGATTTCAGAGGCATGTAGCCGCCACATCTCTTCTCAGAGATAAGCTACCAGCACTCTAGCTAGTTTATTTCCATTCTGTATGTAAACAAGTTTCAGTTATTGATTAATGAAATGAAGTGTTATTTCCGCTGCATATTTGTTTATATGGTTATTTGTGTATTATGTTGCGTTCCTGCATAAATCCGGATCAATTTATGCCCTAGATGGCAAAATCAAATCACCCAAAAATCACTGTGAAAAACCTAGAGGTAGGGCACGAATCCCAAGGCAACTGTACGGCCTATTGTTGTACTACCTGCACTGTACGACTGACTGTTGTACGGTCTGTACAAAATCCGTACGACCTGTTGTATGGATCCGTACGACTGTACGGACGCCTGTTGTATGGTTGTACGGCCTCCTTGTTGTACAACTATACAGTCTCTATGTAGTATGGTCCCTCTGTCTGCGTCTCATGTCTCTCTCCTTTGGTAATATAGGGTTGCCCTCCTAAGTTAGTGCTCCTTCGTCTTCTACCCCAAAATTCTCTCTCTCACACTTCTTCCTCCGTCTTTGTTGGAATGCAACTGTGTCCTCTCCACCAATTGATCTCTCTTTTATAACTTTATGCAAAGCGAAAACCCTAATCTCACTTTCACTTCATAAAGTCAATTAATAATTAAATCACTTTAATTTATTTTCCAAAGTAAACTTAGGAAAAATAAATTAAATACAATTGGCTTCCTAATTTAAGTCTTCTGCATGCAAGGACACATGCATGTAGGAAGACTTTCCTTGTTGCTACTTTTTAACACTCCCTCTCAACGAGGAAGGGATTCGGTAGCAACCCCAACTTATCCCTGAACTTCACAAAACTGTGTCTGCAAAGTGCCTTGGTGAAAATGTTCGCCGCCTACTCATCTGTCTGCATGCACTCCAACCGAATGGTTCCTCTCTAAACACAATCTCTCAAGAAGTGGTACCCGATGTCTATGTGTTTGCTCCAGTCATGGAACACTTGATTTTCAAATAGCCTGATGCCACTCTGAATGTCACAATGGACTATTGTAGCCTCTAGCTCACACTCGAACAACCCTGAAAGTAACATCCTCAGCCACATACCCTCACAAGCAGCCATGCTGGCTACCATGTACTCAACCTCTGTCGAGCTTAATGCAACTGACTTTTGCTTCCTACTGAACCAAGACACAACCCCTGATCCAAAGCTGAAAGAGCAACCTGAAGTACTATTCTGGTCCTCTATACATCCTGTCTAGTCAGCATCCGTGAAACCTGCTAACTGTATACTCCCCCTGCGCTCATAAGCCAATCCATACTCCATTGTACCTCTGATGTAGTGAAGTATGTGCTTCACAGCTGTCCAATGCACTCTCCGAGGGTCCACCATGAACTGGCTCAAAGAGTTGACTGCAAAGTTGATGTCTGGCCATGTGTTGACCAGATACATAAGCGATCCGATAAGTTGACGATACACGGTAGGATCAAATTCGTCTGACCCTGAAGCATCAATATTCCTCCAGTTGGAAACTAGAGGTATGGCCATAGACTTGCAGTCCTCCATCCTAAATTTCTTCAATATCTCTACTGCATACTTCCCCTGTCCAATGAAGAAGCATCCCATCTCTCTGCCAAACCTCCAAGCCCAGAAAGTAATGCATTAACCCAAGGTCTTTCATCTCAAACTCCACTGCAAGGTTGGACTTGTAGTGTAATGTTCCATTTTTTATAAAAAGGGAATAACTGAGGACTGATAGCACTAGGAGCAGAAAGGTACATCAATTCAGTATTATTAAGTCATCAATGTAGAAAGAAGGCCATCAGAGTTCATATCCTAAAGCATGAGGAGCATGTAGGCCTTGTTTAGTCAGTGTTAAAGTCAACACCAAATTAGAATTGCATGCATGCAAAAGTGAAGCATAAACCCTAAAAGTGACATGCAAACCCTAAAAGCATATGAAGATCTATTTAAGAAAGGTTATGGGACTAAAGGAAATATCTATTGTTATTGATGATTGATTTTGGAGTTTCGAGCAGCAGCACAGCGTGCAGCCGCGACAGTTGGGGTTGGAGACGGTGTCTTTAGCTAGCGAGGGTTCGACAGTGAGATATCTGCCCTAGTCTCTTATTGGGATAGATCATCCAGGTTTATCCATTGCATCCATCATATACTACAGTATTCGGAGATCCGACACATTCCTAAGGGTTATTAGCAGATCCTCGTTTTGCAGCCGAAAGTAGCTGGGAAAACACAGAAGGATTCGCTGGGACCACAAAACCCAATCTTTCCTCCGCATGTCAGCTTCCTCTTTCTCAGCAAGCCTATCCTACGATATGCAGTAATTATCAGCCATCAGTTTGCTCACCTAGAGCAGCTGTCAGCCAAACATATCAGTTGGGGGCGTGAGTAGCAGAACTGCCAATCAATTCGCTAGGGCACTTAGAGGCAGCCAAACCTCCGCATGTGCTAGTCCATCTCTCCGGCATCAGGAGACGGACAAGCTCAGAAAGTTTCAGCCCGAACGGACCTCTCCTCCTACAAAAACGTCACCTTCAGTCTGGAGGGTGTTTATGGTACTGCAAGGCGGTAACACCGGAGGAAAAGAGCATTATTAGACCAACCATCCGGATCCTTATGCATGCAGCTATCTCTGGAGTCATTATCAGCCAGAATATCAATTGTAAGTGTTAATTTCTCTCTACAAAACCCTGACCCTAATTCAGCTATATTTTAGGGCATTTTTGCATGGCGAGTCTGCATGCACAGTTATTTTGCAAATTTGTATGAGATTGAGAGTGCAAGTCAACACTATCATAGAACATTAGAGAATATCAATATTTGGGAAAGTAACTTCCTCAGCCACATACCCTCACAAGTAGCCATGTTGGCTGCCATGTACTCAACCTCTGTCGAGCTCAATGCAACTGACTTATGCTTCCTGTTGAACCAAGACACAACCCATGATCCAAAGCTGAAAGAGCAACCTGAAGTACTATTCTGGTCCTGTATACATCTTGTCTAGTCAACATCCGTGAAGCCTACTAACTATACACTCCCCCTGCGCTCATAAGCCAATCCATACTCCATTGTACCTCTGATGTAGTGAAGTATGTGCTTTGCAGCTGTCCAATGCACTCTCTGAGGGTCCACCATGAACTGGCTCAAAGAGTTGACTGCAAAGTTGATGTCTGGCCATGTGTTGACCGGATACATAAGCGATCCGATAAGTTGACGATACATGGTAGGATCGAATTCGTCTGACCCTGATGCATCAATATTCCTCCAGTTGGAAAAGTTGACGATACATGGTAGGATCGAATTCGTTTGACCCTGATGCATCAATATTCCTCCAGTTGGAAACTAAAGGTATGGCCATAGGCTTGCAGTCCTCCATCCTGAATCTCTTCAAGATCTCCACTGCATACTTCCCCTGTCCAATGAAGAAGCATCCCATCTCTCTACCAAACCTCCAAGCCCAGAAAGTAATGCATCAACCCAAGGTCTTTCATCTCAAACTCCACTGCAAGGTTGGACTTGTAGTCTCCAATCAGCCTCTCATCTCCTGTCAGAAAGAGATCATCCACATATAAAACCAGTATGAGAGGCACCTCACCTATCAAGAAGTACAAGTTGTGGTCAGCCTCATTCCGTTGAAATCCCATCAGTCATAAATAGTTGGCTATCCTCGAGTACCATGCTCGAGGTGCCTGCTTGGGCCCATAAAGAGCTCGATGCAGTCCGCATACATGCATCTTCCTGTTCTCCACATCAAACCCCTTTGGCTGCTCAATATATACCTCCTCCTCTATCACTCCATTGAGGAAGGCAGTCTTGACGTCCATCTAATGGACTCGCAAACCCATCTCTGTTGCTAAAGAGATAATGGTCTGAATGGAAGAATACCTGGCTACAGGGGCGAAGATCTCCTCATAGTCAATACCCTCCTTCTTTGAAAACCCCTTAGCCACGAAGCGCGCCTTGTACTTCTCCACGCTTTCGTCTGTTGCATGTGTCACCTTGTAGATCCACCTAGATCCCGCCACCTTCTTGCCTTCTGGTCTCGGCACAACCTCCCATACCTAGTTCTTCATGATTGAGTCATACTCCTCAACCATGGCCTCCTGCCACACATCATGTTGTGCAGCCTCCTCGAAACTGGAAGGTTCAGAGTTAATCAACTCTGTCATCAGTGCCATATAATTGAGTCTCTTTGGTGGTACGCTCCGTCTAAAAGATCTCTGTGGAAGACTCACCTTCCTGGAATCCCGAAAAGTGGACCTATACCACTTAGGTTGTGGCCTAGTGTCTGCCTATTGCGGCTGCTGGATGTCCTCCTCCTGCTGTTTCTCTTCCTCTCCATCAAAGATAGGAGGATAATGTCCACTTGACTCCCTCTGACTACCAGAACCTGTGCCCTGTTTCTATACCTGTACCTGTACATCTGGATCCTCCAACTTAATCCCTGTGTCTTGTGTTGGCTGCTGCTCTACTGGTAAGTCCATGGATCTCTGCAAGGCCCTGTCCTCGTCGAATTGGACATCCCTACTCAGAATGATCCTCTTGCGAGTAGGAATGTAAACTTTGTATGCCTTCAAAGTCTCGCTATAACCAACAAGTAACCCCTTCTCTCCAGAGGGGTCCAGCTTCTTCCTAGTGTCAGCATGAACATGACAATATCAAACACTGCCAAATATGCGAATGTGACTCACATCTGGCCTAGTGCCTGTGAAGACCTCCTCGGGTGTCTTCCTCCCCAAAGCTATGTGGGGACACCTGTTCTGAATGTAAACTGCAGTCCTGGATGCCTCGGCCCAAAGGAATAGTGGTAATCCCTGATCAAATAGCATGGCCTTAGTTGCTCCTACCATAGTCCTGTTCTTCCGCTCTGCTACTCCATTCTCCTGTGGGGTATGAGGCACAGTGTGCTCCTTCTTGATCCCCTCTGCCGAACAATACTCCAAGAACTCATTTGAGGGGTACTCACCCAGTTCTCTGTCCTCAACACTCGAATCTTCTTCCTGTTTGGTTCTCTGCCCTCAACACTCGAATCTTGAACTCCTGGAACCTCTCAAAGACCTCTGACTTGGCCTTCAGAAAATAGATCCAGGTCTTCCTAGAATAGTCATCAATGAAGGTTACGCAGTGACTATAACCACCGAAAGAATGGACACTCATAGGTCTGCATACATCCGAATGCACCAAGTCCAAGGCCTCCTTAAACTTGTGCTCACTCTGTGGGAAAGGCTTCCTGATGTTCTTCCCCAAAGCACAACCCTTCCAGTGGTTATGCTTCTCCTCCTATGCCTGAGGAACTCCAATGACTGTTTGTCTCAAGTGCCTCAGTGCTCCATGGTGTAAGTGTGCCATCCTCCTATACCACAACTCACCCTGACTGTTGTCGCTGCTGACTAAAGCCTTTGCAAGCTCAAAGTGTAGTCTATATACGTTCTCACTCCTGATGCCAATCACCCGATCCAAGCTCCTATCTGACCCCTTGGGCCTGATATACACTCTATGGTCTCGTAATTTCACCTGATATCCCTTGTCCTCCAGAGTGGAGACTGATATGAGGTTCTTGGTCAATCCTGGAACATACAACACATCAGCAAAACTGAGGGGTTTTCCAGACTCCCTCTGAAACGAAACAGTGCCAACCCCCTGCGCCTAATACCGTGCATCATCATCCAGCTCAACGTGGATCCCTGTTCCACCCTCCTGCAAGTCTCTGAAGAATCTCTTATGTTCAGTCATGTGACTAGATGCTCCATTGTCGATGGTACCATATGTTGCTCCCTGTGGTTTATGAACCTAGAACTCTTGAAGAAGCAATAAAGAAGGCTAAGTATTGCTATGAGCAAAGCAAAGGTAAACCTGAGTATCAGAAGACATAGAAGGACAAGAAGAATGAGAAGTCTGACCAAAGGAAGAAAGGTTTCAAACCTTCCAACTTCCAAAATCAGCCGAAGCAACCATCCCAAGCTGCGAGTAAGCCAGTTGGAGTGGTCGGAGAGAAGCCAAGAGATCCGCAGCAGAACAGAGAACCTCTCCAATGTTGGAAATGTGGAGGACCCCACATGCGCAGAAATTGTCCACTTGAGAATGAGAATGCAAGGCCAGCTTACAACATTCAAGAAGCAGAAACTGTGGGTCAAGTAGCAAGGGCCGTCCCTAGGATTTATGCAGCACTGGAGGACCGCCAGGCAGATCACCAGTCAACTGTGGTTGAAGTTGCAGGTAAGATTGTTGAGCAATCTGTTTCTATTTTGATTGACCCTGGTTCTACTCACAGTTACATTACCCCTAGAGTAGTGGAGATTTGTGCTTTTAAGAAAGTAAAGCATAGAAAATCTTGGTTAGTTCAACTAGCCACTGGAAGTAAGAGAAAGGTTAGTGAAGTGGTGAGAAATGTCCATCGGTCATGAATAGATTGGTCACTTATGTAGATCTGAATGTTCTACCACTTGGTTCCTATGATGTTCTCATAAGAATGGATTGGTTAGAAGCTCACAGGGGTAAAGCTTAACTGTTACAATAAGACTTTCGAATGCATGGATGAAGAAGGGAACCCAATAGTGGTAAGAGGTATTCCAAAGGTGATTTCTATGAGGCAGATTTCAGCAATGCAGTTGAAGAAGTTCTGTAGGAAAGGTTGTCAGTTGTATGCAACTCATATTTTGGAGGCAACAAAGAATGAAACTCCTAGGTTGGAGGACTTTCATGTGTTGCAAGAATTCAGGGATGTGTTTCCTGATGAGATTCTAGGGCTTCCTCCAAAGAGGGACATTGATTTCACAATTGAACTTGTGCCAGGAGCAGCACCAGTGTCCAAGACACCCTATAGAATGAATACACCTGAGATGCTAGAACTGAAGATGCAACTGCAAGATTTGTTGGAGAAGAAGTATATCAAGCCGAGTGTGTCTCCTTGGGGAGCATCAGTTATGTTTGGAAAGAAGAAAGATGGTACACTGAGGTTGTGTATTGATTACAGACAGTTGAACAAAATTACTATGAAGAATAAATACCCGTTGCCTAGGATTGATGACCTCTTTGATCAAATGAGAGGAGCAAAGGTATTTTCCAAGATTGACTTGAGGTCTGGTTACCATCAAGTGAGAATCAAGGATGAAGACATTCATAAGACAGCCTTCAGAACAAGGTATGGACATTATGAGTTTGTAGTGGTACCATTTGGTCTCACAAATGCACCAGCTACATTTATGTGCCTTATGAACAGTGTCTTCAGCAGGTATTTGGACAAGTTTGTTCTTGTTTTCCTTGATGTCATTCTTATTTATTCTAATTATGAGGAAGAGCATGAAGAGCATTTGAGATTGACATTGCAATTGCTCAGAGAGCATCAGTTGTATGCAAAGTTGAGCAAGTGTGACTTCTATAGAGATGGAATTCAGTATTTGGGTCACATTATCTCATAAGAGGGTATATCAGTGGACCCTAAAAAGATTGAAGCCATTATGAATTGGCCTACTCCAAGAAATGTGACAGATGTAAGATCTTTTATGGGACTTGCAGGATACTACAGGAGATTCATTGAAGGATTCTCCAAAGTTGCACATGCCATCACTTCTTTGCAAAAGAAGGGGATAAAGTTTGAATGGACATCGAGGTGTGAAGAAAGCTTCTAGCAGTTGAAAAATCTTCTCACCAGTGCACCAGTATTGAAAGTTGCAGATCCAGAGAAAGATTTTGTGGTGTGTACTGATGCATGCGGACAAGGGCTTGGAGGAGTCCTTATGCAAGACAACCACATGACATGTTACAAGTCAAGAAAGTTGAAGGAGCATGAGAAGAACTATGCCACTCATGATCTAGAGCTTGCATCCATAGTACATGCTCTCAAGATGTGAAGGCATTACTTGATGGGCAGAAGATTTGAGCTAAGGACAGACCATTGTGGTCTGAAGTATTTGTTTGATCAACCTACTCTGAATGCTAGGCAAGCGAGATGGCTGGAGTTTTTATGCGAGTTTGATTTTGAAATCAAGCACATAAAGGGAAAAGAGAATAAAGTAGCTGATGCGCTCAACAAGAAGGTGCAGGAAATGCATATGGCATCTCTTAGTATTTGCCAATCAGATTTGAGGCAACAGATTGTTAATCATACTGCTAGAGATAATTGTATGAGCAAGTAAAAGACAAATTGCAGCAGCAAAGTCTTGAGAAGAGGTATGAGGGATATAAATTGGAAGAAGATGGACTTCTTACTTATAAAGCAGAATTTATATTCCAAATGTAGCAGAGTTGAGGAGAATTGTTATGGATGAAATCCATCAAGTTCCATATTCTGGTCACCCAAGATATCAGAAAACAATTGCTACAGCCAAAAAGCAGTACTTTTGGCCAAGAATGAAAAAGGACATGGCTGAATATATTTCAAGGTGCATGAAATGTCAGCAGATAAAGGTTGAGCATCAACACCCAGCAGGTTTGTTGCAGCCTTTGCGAGTTCCAGAATGGAAATGGGAAGTTATTTCCATGGATTTTATTACAGGATTGCCAATGACTTGGAGACAACATGATTCCATCATGGTTGTGGTAGACAAGTTGACAAAGGCAGCACAGTTTATACCGGTTAAGTCTACGCATAAGACTGACGACATTGCAAAGATCTTCATGAAAGAGATTTTCAAATTGCATGGATTGCCTAAGGCAATAGTCTCTAACAGAGATGTCAAGTTCACTTCCAATTTTTGGAAATGGTTGTTTGCAGATTTGGGTACAAAGTTAAACTTCAACACTACATACGATCCTCAGACGAATGGGCAGACAGAGAGAGTTAACCAAGTGCTTGAAGACATGCTTCGCATGTATGTGATGGATAAACCAACCAAGTGGGAAGATTACTTACACTTGGTAGAGTTTGCTTATAACAATGGACAGTAAGCATCCTTGGGGATGAGTCCGTACGAAGCTTTGTATGGCAGAAGGTGTAGGACACTAGTGACTTGGGATAATCCAGTGAACAGGGTTGTTCTTGGCCTAGAATTGCTCAAGGAAATGGAGCAGGAGGTTGTAAAGATCAGGCAAAATCTAAAAGCAGCCCAAGACAGACAGAAAAGCTATGCAGATAAGCATAGGGTGAACAGAGAGTTCAGTGTTGGGGATCATGTTTACCTCAGAGTGAGGGCAAAGAAGAGTTCCTTGAGGCTTGGAAGTTGTGCCAAGTTCTCACCGAGATATTGTGGGCCGTTTGAAGTGCTTGAAAGAATAGGGCCAATTGCATATAAACTTGCAATGCCTGCTTGCACTAGGGCTCATAATGTTTTTCATGTTTCTTTGCTTAAGAAATATGTACATGATCCTAACCATGTGATAAATTGGAATGTGATTCAGGTGGAACCCGAGGGAGAGTTCCAAATCGAACCAATGCGCATCCTCGACAGGAAGGTCACAATGCTCCAGAACCGAGCCATAGGGCAGGTAAAGGTGCAATGGGAGCACTACGGTCCTGAAGAGGCTATGTGGGAGCTGGAGGATGCCATGCGATTGGCACATCCATTTTTGTTCAATTCTGCAAAACACTGAGGCGATACCAGTGTAGCATTTTGTTCAATTTTGTAACGCACCAAGGACAATGCTATTGAAGGGGGCGGGGAATGTAACACCCCGGTTCTGACCCCATTTGCATTAAAATGTATATGATGTATATATTGTAATTAATCGTGGTGTGGAGCTAAAGGCAAAAGCCCCACCATCGATTTGGTTGTTTTATGTTTCGGCAATTGAAATCGTTACCGATGGTATATCGTGCTATCCGGCACATATTAATTTTGGCATCATGTAAAAATGCATTTTAATTAAAAATATCCACAACCAACTATGTCAATGCAACCATAATGAAAAGGGCATGATTTTCCTAAGGATAGGGAGGGAAATTATTTAAACCTTTGGGCCAATGGGGAAAATCCAAATGTTAATAAGAGAACCCATCAATCAGTCAACTACCCATTTTGTCTTTTTCCCCCAATCATTAAATTCTGCCAAAATGTGGTTGAGTTAGTTATTGCATGGGGATGGGATGAGTATGGGCATCAATTTCGAATTTGGAGAAAACCCATTTTTCGGGAAAACCAATTTTGACTTTTGGGGCAAGTAAATTCACCCAAAAATGCATGCCATTTGGCCCATTCACCCACGTTCTTCATGGGCTCACGTAGGGAAGCTTGGGGAGCTGCTTACTTCCAGGATTTTGCTTGTTGTATGTTTCTCATTCACGAATTGGAGCCCCTGGGAGTTTTACCATCACCATTCATCCACGTTGGGTTGCTGTATGTGTGTTTTTACCTCATGTGGACAGTCGTTCTTCACTCTCCTGGCTCAGAATTTCGTTTTGGGTGATGATCTGTGGTTGGGTTTCCTCCCCAACGTTGTTGGTGACATTCTCCACCGTTTTCCAAGCTGAGGAATCGCCGTGGGTTAATTTTCGAAATTTGGGGTTGCTGTGGATTCCTATTGAGTCGTTTTGGCCACGATAGGGCCAAGAACAACTCAAGAACCGAATTTCCCAGTCAGAGTTGTGTATTACCCAAATTGTCACCTTGGTTTTGTTCTGTGGTGTTTGTTTTTCTTCCCTAGAGCTGTGAATTGCTCAATTTTGTTGTGTATTCAGTGGTTGGTCTTTGGATTGAATTGGAGTGGGAATGAAGGCTTGGTATGCTTGATAAACCTGGTGTGTTTGGGAGCCTCATAGACAAAGCTAGAGGGTTGGCTTTCTTCTCCACAACCCCTGAATAGCACTGGAAGTTAGGGCCTGAGGGACTGTGTAGCAGAGAAGGGACTGATTCCTTGTGTTGGGTGTGTGTGGGTGTCCTAGAAGTCAGGCTAGTTCTGGTGCAGGTGTCCTTAGCTCTCCAGTGAGCCCACCAACTTAGCAGTCAGCTTTTCCCAGCTCCCTGATGGCCTGATAAACCCAACTATGTTGGCTTGGATGAGTTGTGTATCTTGGCTATGTGTGAGCCTGCTTAGTTCCTTATTCCTTGGGGAATCATGCCCAACTCAGGGGTGGCAATGTTGCTGAGAGATTAAGGAGCACACTGGCCTATGGTTGGGTGGAACGTTGCAACGACATAGCTAGTTGCGGGGAGCTCCATTCAAAGATAAGTATTCTTGTCTATTTCATCTCTGCAATTGCATTTACTGTTTAATGAATTACAATGAACATGCCAAATGCTTGAATGTATGGTTTTGCTTCCGTTGTATGGCAATAATGTATGTATGTCTAGTTCAAAGCATTTCAATTTTTATGTGTGTATGTTCATGGGGCTAGTTGCCCGGATAGATAATGGTATGGTAGCATCCTCTTCGTCGGTCGGAGGGTCGAGGACGTTACACACTCACAACATCAATCTGTCACGTCCCCTCCCCTCTACCCGCCGATGGAGAGGACACGACTACACATGTTGTTCCCTATCCAACCGAGCAATCTAGCCCCATGAACATAATAATAAAATGCACTGAAGTAAAACACATGTACAAATGCATAATACATGAAATATACAACGGAAGCAAATCATTCATTCAAGCATTCAACATGTTCATAATATTTCATTAAACAAATACATTACAGGATTTAAAACAGAAAATACAAGAGAGCACTTATCTTGTAATGAGTTTGTCCCGCAACTAGTTATGTCGCTGCAACATTCCACCCAACAATAGGCCAATGTGCTCATCAATCTCTCAGCACCACTGCCACCCCCGAGCTAGGCATGATTTCCACAAGGAACTAGGGAACAACAAGCTCACACATAGCCACAAACACATCAAAATTCAGCCAAGCCAATCTATTGTTGGGTTTATCAAGCTGCTACAACAGTGGAAAGGATGAAATGCTAAGCTAGTGAGCTCAACCATAGAGCTATGGACACCTACACAAGATCTGGCTTGGCCTCCACAATACCTACACACCCAACACAAGGAAGTATCCCGTTCACTACTACACAGTCCCTCAGTCCATACCTTCCTTTCCAGTGCTTTTCAGGGTGTGCATAGAAAGATAACCAGCCCCTCTTGATCATTTTGTGAGGTTCCTCTCTTCACTAGGTTTATCAAGCCAATTCCAGGCCTCTCCCACTCCTAAGTCTTTCAAACCAAAACAGGGATGCACATAACAACAAAATACAACTGCTAGGTTGTAGTAAAACGTCCTAGGGACCAAAAACGAAATTGGTGAAAGGGAAAACAACCCTGAGTGAGCAAATACGATTTCAGAAAACGTCCATGGGCATTCCAGGAGCAAAAACGACTGCTATAAACCCCAAAATCGTGGATCTATCTTCCTAGCCATTGAGCATAACCAAAAACGGGTTTCCATCCTGGAGAACAATGAGGAAAATGCAGAAAATCGTGATGGAAATGCACAGCAAGTTCCAGCTGCGTGAGGAAAAGAAGAACGTGAGTGAATAATGGCTTGGGCATGCATTTCTGGGTATTTGCTTGCCCAATAAGTCAATAACACGATTTTCAAAAGTGGGTGGCTTCCCCAATTCAAAATTGACTGCCACTCTTCCCTTCCCAATGCATTAATAACCTCAACCAATTTCTGGAAGAATTAAATGATTGGGTGAATATGACAAAAAAAAGGTAGTTGACAACTTTGGGTTCTCCCATTGACATTTGGATTTACCCTATTGGCTCAAGGGTTTGAATAATTCCCCCCTATTCCTTGTGAAATCATGCCCCCGTCTCTTTGTTGCATTGACATAGCTAATTGTGGGTATTTTTATTAATTGCATATTTACTTGATGTATCAATTTTATGATGTGCCTGGCTAGCACCATAGGTGTCAATTTTAATTGCCGATACATAAAACGCAAAATCCATGGCCTTGAGCTCCTCACCATGATTTAAGAACGCTATTTACATCATTTGCAATTTTAATATAATGGGGTCAAAATCGGGATATTACACAATCACATCAAATAGAAACGACACAGTCTTTTTGTGTAGAAACCCCCGAACAAAACCCAAGATGGGAAAACCAATGCAACAGTATGAGATGATATTTTTATTAAGAAAATATGGAGCTTTTACAAATCAGAATGCCCTAGATGGTAAAATCAAATCACCCAAAAATCAATGAAAAAAACTTGGAGGTAGGGCACAGACCCCAAGGCAATTGTACAGCCTCCTGCTGTACAGCTTGCACTGCACGATTGACTGTTGTATGGTTTGTACGATCACCTGCTATACTGCCTCCTTGTTGTACAGCTGTACAGTCTCTCTGTTGTACGGTCCCTCTGCCTACGTCTCTTGTCTCTCTCCTCTGGTAAATTAGGGCTGCCTTCCTGAAATAGCGCTGATCGCTTAACTAAGTATACCCAGTTTATGTGAAAACAAAAGAATTACACATCTAAGCAGATTGCAAAAACATTTATAACAAATGAATATTAAATGCATGAAGTTCCAAAAGTTATTGAGAGTGATCAAGACCCCACAGTTTAGGAGTTATTTTTTAGAAAATTATGCCAAAAGATGGGTATATTACTTCAACATGAGCTCAGCTTATCATCCACTAATAGATGGATAGACTAAAATACTCAATGTATGTCTAGAAGTCTATCTCAGACACTTTGTAAGTTTGTAAATTGTAACAGATAAGCAGAGCAAATGGTTCCAATGATTGCATCTGGCAGAATGGCAACTCATCTAAATTTCAGTACCGTCCTATATTCCAGCAAGCCAGATTGTTACAAATTCATCAATGAATTATTTCACTTGGAAAGCATTGAATATTTGTCATAGCTGATTGCTTAACTTAGAATTACACATCTAAGCAGATTGCAAAAAACATCCATAATGAACTTTATATAAAATGCATGAATTTCCAAAAGTTATTCTGAGTGATCAGGATTCCAGACCCCTCAGTTTAGGAGTTAATTTTTTAAGGATTTATGCCAAAAGATAGGTATTTTATTTACCATGAGCTCAGCTTATCATCCACTAATAGACAGAATCCGGATAGACCGAAATAGTCTATAAATGTCTAGAAGTCTATCTCAGATGCTTTGCAAGTCCTAACAAATAAGCAGAATAAATGGTTCCAATGGTTGGATCTGACATAGAGGTGGTACAATATGACATCTCATACATCTGCTAGAATACCCCACTTCACATCCATGTATGGTTGCAAACCTCCTAAACTTATGGATTTTCTATGATCCAATTTAATATATTTAACTATCAAGATGATCTCAAGGAATCTCAGAAGATTATACAGATTTTGAAGGAAAATATGGCAAATGCCCAGAATCTTATGAAGCAGTAAACAAATCAACTTCAATCAGAACAAGAATTTCAAGAAGGTGATGGGGTATCTGTATGTCTCCTATCCTATAAATAGTTGACACTTAAACAGAAGGGAAAGAATAAATTGAAACCAAAATTCTATGGACCTTATCAAATTCATGAGAGGATTAGCTAAGTTGCTTACCATTGAGCATACCTGTTCTCAATAAAGAAGACGAGCTTTGAGCCCAAACCTCAAAGCATTTTGCCCACAAGTACTAAATCTTTGTGATCCAGGCAAGTGACAAAATACCTTATTAAGTGGCAGAACTTGCCTGTTGAAGAAGCTTCTTGGGAGAATGAACCATTCAAAAATAAACATCCCTCTTCCCATGCTTTGAGGGCAAAGCATCTTGTGCTCAGGGGATGGGCTTGTTATATATGTATTTTATAATGTTCTTCTTTGATGATCAAGCACAATCCTTGGTCATGTTCCCCACGCTTTGACCTTGTTTAAATACACACTGTCACTCACACATGTTGTACACCATCATCACTTGTATGTATGTCTCCAATCCTATAAATAGTTGACACTTAAACAGAAGGGAAAAAATAAGTTGGCACAAAATTCTATGAACCTTATCAAATTCATGAGAAGATTAACCAAGTTGCTTACTGTTGAACATACCTGCGCTCTATAAAGAAGACGAGCTTACCCCCAAACCACAAAGCATTTTGCCAACAAGTACTAAATCTTTGTGCTCCAGGCAAGTGACAAAATACTTTATTAAGTGGAAGGACTTTCCTGCTGAAGAAGCTTCTTGGGAGAATGAATCATTCAAAAATAAACATCCCTCTTCCGGGCTTCCCTTTTTTTGAGAGCAAAGCATCTTATGCTGAGGGAGTGGGCTTGTTATACATGTATTTTATAATGTTCTTAATTAATGATCGAGCATGATCCTTGGTCATGTTTCCCACCCTTTCAACTTCTTTAAATATGCACTCATGCATGTTGTACAGTGTACACCATCATCGCCTGTAATTGTTTTATTAAAAATATAGATTTTACAGAATATATTCACTTCTACATCATGGACTCTAACAAAAGTCTTGTTCGGGGCTCAAGGTAGAGTCTGGACTAAGGGGAAAGAGAGGGAAATATGTCAAAGTGTGCTAGCAAGGAAGAGAAGATTCGCAGGGTGATTGATTGAATAATGGACAAGAATGTGTGAGGTTGCAACTCTTTAAAGCAATAAAATCATGTGATATGTATTGCAAATGTGTAGACTGATGATTAAAGGGGGGTCGGTGGGTCACGTCTACTTTTACTAGTTGTTACACTCCTCCCAAAGGGGAACGGTCCTGCTTATTTCTTGGAGTTTGTGAATGACCAGATCCATGTGTTTGTAGTCCATGACCACATTAGCCAGGAAACTTGTAGACTTGTTGCTCCTTTTACTATTCTTGAAGATAATGGAACAAAAAGAATTTGAGAGATCGTGCACTTCATTTTCCTTGGACTTGATACAAAATCCCCTTTTGTTAAATTCATCAGCTCATAGTAAACAGTTTACTGGAATAAAATTAAGCCCTGACAGATAGAAACGAAAACTTTAACCTACACTTAAAGCTGCCTAATATGATATATACCCAGAAACTGAAACACATCACACTGAAAAAGTATGAACAGCAAAAGCTAAATGGGCTGTCAATCCTGCTACTGCTTTCTCATTAATTCTGGAAAATAAATCTGCTACAGGAAACTCAAAAAACTAATTGTGTCAAGCACAAAAACTAAATGCATGACTCAACTCACACACCCTGCTTTTATCACTGAAGCAGAGGGTCATGGGTCACAATCAAATTCTGCTCTAGAGTTTTTTTCCTTCAGCCTCGGATGTTAGGAGTATTCCTCGCTCCTACATTCCCCTCAGGATTGTCTTGCGAGACACCTCGCTAGCTCCAGAGGACTCCAATAGGGATAGCACGCCAATGCCCAATCACCCCAATCGCTGTCGGTTATTAGACTCAAACTCTCTTGACTTCATCGGCCTCATTGTTTGTCCTCTCCTACATCACAGTGCCTTCCCACGGCTTTATATAGGTTTACAAGGACGTCTCACTGCTTGTACCTTTACTTTAAAGCTTATTTTACTCTATATTAAGCTTACCTACGGCATTGTCTAGGAGTTGTGTTTGCACTCACACATTGTACCCATACTGTTTGTATCAAACGTTCTTGACTTCATCGGCTTCATTGTTTGTCTTCTCATACATCACCGTGCCTTACCACAGATTTATATAGGTTTACAAGGACGTCTCACTACTTGTATCTTTCTTTATTTTATTTTACTCTATATTAGGTTTAGCTCCAGCATTGTCTAGGAGTTGCGTTTGCACTCCCACATTGTACCCGAACTGTTTGTTACCTTTTAGTCCCATTGACCTACTTTTGTGGTCATTAATTGGACATTAATAAAATTATCTTATCTTTTCTAGCGCCCAGCCTGCATGGAAACTCGTGCTAGAGGAGGAAACACGCTCCAAAGGTATGCAAGCCTTCTTCGGATCTGCACCCTCCTATCTTCTAGACTCATGCATTGGGCTCTAATCCTAGAAAACTGTGCTAAAGGAGTTGCGTTTGCACTCCCACATTGTACCCGAACTGTTTGTTACCTTTTAGTCCCATTGACCTACTTTTGTGGTCATTAATTGGACATTAATAAAATTATCTTATCGTTTCTAGCGCCCAGCCTGCATGGAAACTCGTGCTAGAGGAGGAAACACGCTCCAAAGGTATGCAAGCCTTCTTCGGATCTGCACCCTCCTATCTTCTAGACTCATGCATTGGACTCTAATCCTAGAAAACTGTGCTAAAGAAAGCAGTTTCCAAATATATCAAGTCTGCTTTATAAAAGGCACTTTTTGCTAAAAACAACCTATTAGAATCCTTAAAATACATAAACAGAACAGAACTTAATCTAAAATAAGAACAAGGCAAGTGTTGTTCTAGTTAGAATATAAATGTCATCTAGACTATAAACTTAGGCATATTAATAAAGTCACTTGGTGACTTCAGGTTAATTTATGTTTAATTATTTTATTAAACCACACATAAGTCATTTTAGGGTTCGCCATTTCGATGCAGGAATAAAGGATTAATCTCCCACCGTAATTATTAAATAGAGGTAACTGTTAGTAGATAATTGTTTTTTGGCTGTTGTAATACTAATGTAAAGAAGGGGATGGGATGGACTCAAGACCTAACAAAATCCTAGAGGAGGAGTTTGTGGTTTATTCTGCAGACCCTACAGAAGGACTAGATATCTTTGAGTACAATACACCTACATGACAAGTGGAGGATGTTGTTGGTATTCCTAGTAAAAGCACGCTCCTACAGGAGGTTTTTGTCTACAGTAAAAACTTTGGTATCAACCACAATGTGGGTTCTATTGACAAGGCAGGTGTGGCAGCAGAGACCTTTAAGGTTTTTGACAACAATAGGATCTCTTCAGGTCAGGTGGATGCAGATATTGATGGCATAGTACTTGGCTCTTCCAAATGAGGAAGCTTTGAGGGAAATTAATTGTCGTCTTAATGATCCTATTCCATCAGATGTCATTCCATCACCTTCTACTTTGGAAAATTTGATTATTGCAGCTCCTACTGTTTTGAAGGACCGAAACTCAAAGACCTCTGATATTTTCTAATACAGAGGCTAGATGAGGGGTTGTATAGGCCGAAAACTGGACCTTACATGTATTACTGGTTCTAGAATTGTTATGCATGTTGAGGAGCAAGGTTCTGATTCCAAAAAGAAAAGGAGTGCTCACAAGGTGCTAAATGAACGATCAAATATCGTGAGGATGTGTGTGGGGGAAGACATTAGGGTTTCTCAGATTATGGAGTATTTGGGGAAAACACTAGTAGGAAAATTTTGTGGACGGAGACACATTTGAATGAATGGGTGCAGCATTTTTGGTATCTGGTTATTGGGTATGGTCCTACTTTTAACTTACTTTCCAAAGGGGGATTAAGTTTCTCCTCCTGCTTTGCGGAAGATGCAAAACCATACCCTATAGCATATGGTTCTAGGATTCGACTTATCTCTCTTTGAAACCTTGGCAACCCGTATTTGACCACAATCAAAAAAGAACCTTGGAATTCCCATATGGGTGAAATTACCGAGGTTACCAATGGAGTTTTGGACAGAATCTTTTCCTTCTAAACTTGGGAACCTATCGGGGAAAACCCTCTGAGTGGATGACTTATAAAAATTCTTGGCAAAGATCAATCACTAGAGTGTTAGTAGATATCGATACTTGGGAAGGTTTAATGGAGACTTTGGAAATCAAGTCGAGGGGGCGGATACATGTCCGGACACTTGACTATTAAAACACACCTTTTAGATGTGCGAGATGCCACCTACATGGTCATCTTGCAGTGGACTACTCTCACCCCTTTATTAGACAGATTTGGAATCGGAAAGAGGTAGCCCCTTAGGAGAAGAAACAACAAGAGCCAAAGCGTATGGATATTCCAGGTCTTGGTATTCATGGGAAGATTGTCGTTGTCCCCGCAAATGTTGTTGCTCTAGTTATTGAGACTACTATGTTGGTGGATTGTGTAGAAACAAGTATTGCAAAAGAAACATTGGAGAAGATCCCAATGGAAAGTGAGAGAGCATCTAGGTCGGGAATGTCGAAGATATTGTAGGGGAATCAAGCTCGACTCAAGGGAGAGTAGAAGCATGTGGACACTCCAAGTCTTGGCATTCATGAGAATGTTGTCGTTGTCCCCGCAAATGTTGTTGCTCTAGTTATTGAGACCAATGTTGGAAAAGTCAACATCGGCAAAAAGTCAGCAAGGGTCTCACATACAACTTCTCGGCAACATAGGCGAAAAAATTGGGAAAAATGGGGAAAAGTCGACAAACATTAAAAAATACAAAATACATTCATTTTTTTTCAGAATTTTAAACATTTAAAGCAACAATAACATCAGATAAACACATTGGAACATAAATATGGAGAAAGCATTGATATATATCATCATCATGTAGTCATGCCAAATGTAAAATGATACATCAAAGTCGATACTGTATCATGAAACATCATGGTTGTCCAATCAAGGACTCAAAAGTGGATAACCAATACAACATGACATCACATACATAAATGTATTCGAGGAAAACTAGCATCTAGCTTATCTAATATCAAAGCTCTCTTCCCGAGTTTTCCATTCATACTTCATATTTTTCCCTATCCAATGATTAGGTTTATATAAGGTTTTCATAAATGTTTTTTATTTGTCCCTCCATCCTATGACTTAAACTTAATTTTTGAAAGGTATATTTTATTGATTTGGTTGTCAGCCATTAAACGTATTTCTTGTTTTGTATTGGTGATAAATCATAGATGTATTTTTCACTCCTCCCAAATTGAATTTTCGACATGAGCCTCACATTTAGCCCTAACTCATCTACCACTTGAAACATTGCTCTCTTTTTCCTACGATGTGCTATGATGATCACTCAAAATACGTTTGCTCAAAAATTTCCCTAATAGTGAAAAAAGTAATTCAATTAACATTGTGATCTTTGATAAAAGGATACATATTTTGTATAGATTATCCTTGCATGGTTTGATCTTCAAATACAACAAAGTTTTGAAATATTTATACGGTAGAGGAAAGGTGTTAGTATACAACAAAATGGCTAAAATGGCAAATTTTTGGAAAATTAGCCATTTTAGCAAAAAATGAGATTTTTTGGAAAAAGTAGGGAAAAGTCGAGACTTTTTGGAAATAGTCGAAACTTTTTAGAAAAAGTCGGGCCTTACCATTTTTTAGCCTTTGCGACTTTTTCGAAAAAGTCGCGATTTTTTGAAAAGTTAAAAAGCCGCAATTTTTTCTAGCCGATTTTTTGGCTTAGGAAAAAATCACAATTTTTTCTAGCCAATTTTTCGGCTTAGGGAAAAAATCGTGACTTTTTAAAAAGTCAGCGATTTTTCGAAGAGTTTTTCAACACTGATTGAGACTAATGTGATGGTGGATTGTGTAGAAACAAGTACTGCAAAAAAAACATTGGAGAAGATCCTGATGGAAAGTGAGAGAGCATCTAGGTCGAGGAACATCAAAGATATTGCAGGGGAATCAGGCTCAACTCAAGGGATGCTGACATCAAGAATTCTCAAGATTATGAACCAAAAGGTCAATTTGACAACAAAATAGGTAAATCTCACACACTTAATGGTTTTCATTCTAATCTTTCAGGGGATATTTTGAGTTGGCCCACTCCAATAGAAGTTTCCATTGAAAAGAAAAGGGGTAGAGGAGGCAAAAAAAATCACCCAATACCTCCATACTTAATAGCGAACAGAGGTCTTCTTTTGTTTCTAAGAGGGAGATTAGTGGGTCAAAAAAGTCAATTTCAGGTGAGGTAGGTGTTGTGCTGTCTCTCCTTGTCAAGGTTGTGGCAGATATTCTCTAAGATCACTTAAAAATTGGGAGATAAGGTTAAGAGGGCTTCATGCGAACTAGGTTTAAATCAACCTAAGGATTTGGGAGCTTGTTTGGTGGGAAGGAAATCTTTTTTACAACATACACAAGAAAAGGCACTTCTAGAAGTTCAACATGGCAAATAGGCACTGATCTCCAAATATCTTAGAGAAAACGGCAACCCCTTTATGGATTCAAAATTATTATTTGCTCTCTGACTATCGAGGAGCTGAATAATCTCCACAAGAGATTGGCCCTACTTAAGCTTGCTGGAAAAGATAAGTCAAACATACTGCTTTTACAAGAGATGATGAATGGATGGGAGCACTTAGTAGTTTATTGAAGAAGCTACTATCTAGTTGGGATTTTACTACTACTGATTCTTCTAGTCTATCGAGGAGCTGGAGTTTCAAAGCGGCTCGATCGTTTCCTTGTTGCATACAAACTTGTACAGGTTGTAGATCGACATCGATCTTGGGTTGGGACTGAAGGTTCTTTAGATCATAGCCCCATTTTTCTTCAATTGGAGCTGCAAGATAAAAATCCCCCCAGCCCCTTTAACTTCAACTCGTGATGGCCTGGGGACAAGCATTTCCAAACATTAGTCAAGGAGACTTTGAGACATTTTGACTCCTCGGTACATCTTTCTACAAGTGAACAATTTGCAGCTTCACTCAAAATAGTTAAGGAAAAGACAGTGCTCTAGGTAGCAAAAAAACATAAGAATTCAAAGAAGGTTCTGAAAGAGGTAAAGGATAAACTATAGGCACTATACACTAAAAATGTGGCTAGTGTTTTCTCAGATGAGGAACTTGGCACTCTCCAGTGACTTGAAATAAAAAAGAAGAAATTACTCTTAGAACAGGAAGAAGAATGGCGGCTTAAGAGTAGAGCCATTTGGCTCGACCTTGGTGATGTGAACAAAAAATTATTTCATCTACTGGCTAATCATAGAAAAAGTATGAACTTGATATGGGATATAAAGAATAATGAAGGGGAGTTAGTTCAAATTTTTAGAGGAATTGTAAAACTCATTTTGAAGATCTATACAAGGAGTCAGCCAAAGTCAAAATTGCTGAAATTATCAAAGTGTACACTTATTTTTCGTTGCTAGCTAACGAGGACGACAATCTAGAACTTTCAAAGGAGATTTTAAAAAACCAAAAATCTTGGCCCAGACAATTGGACTATAGAATTCTACTTGGGTTTTATAGATCTATTGGGAGACAATTTACTCCGAGTGACTGAGAAAGTTCGGCAAAATGGCAGAATTCTTGATTACTTTAACACAACCTTCATCGCACTTATTCCAAAGGTCAAAAAGGATGAAATTTTTGAAGATTTCTGCCCAATCCCCCTTTAAGATTTTATCCAAGATTATAGCAGTTCATGTGAAGAAGTTTCTATCCGAGGTAGTTTCAAGGGAGCAACTTGGGTTTTGGGAGGTTAATTCATACACAAAGTGGTGGGTTCTACTCAAGAAATCTTACTCACTATAAAGCAGAAGAGAAGGCCAGATTTGGTTATTAAACTAGACCTCTCCAAGGTATATGACCATACTAGTTAGTTGTATTTAAGGTTGCTTCTTATTCATACCGGGTTTAATGTTTAAGTTGGAAATTGGATAATGGCGTGTGTTGTCTAGGTTACTTTCGATGTCCTGATAAATGATTATGTGTCCAAATTATTTAAGTCAACGAGGTTGTCCCTTGTCACCCTATCACTTCCTCCTGGTAGCGAAAGGGTTGAGGCACCGTTGAGCCGAGCAATAATGAAATCAAAAAGAGAAGGTCTTTGCAGGGGGTACTAGTTGGGGGTCTGGAATTTGTAACACGTTTTCTTTTGGTTGACGATGTCTTACTATTTGGCCATGGCTTTTTGAGAGAAGCTAAGGTATTAAAAGAAATACTCAAACTATACCATCTGGCCACAAGCATGACGATCAATTTCCAAATATCTTCTATTAGCTTTAATCTGGTTAATGAGGCAGAGACACAAAGAATTTTACTACTACAGTTTCAAAGATCAAATTTTCAGGTTGGATTGAAACATCTAGGGTTCATGTTAAAACCCTCAAGTTATGGCAAAAAGGAATGGCAATGGCTAGTAAGTAAAATAGAATGGAGGATCAATTTATGGTGTCACCAGTGGCTATCTAGGGGAGGTCATTTGACACTTGTAAAAACAGTATTGGAAGCTATACTGTTTTATTGGCTACAACTAGCACATTGTCCTAAAGGAATTCTCAAGAAAATCGAAAGGATACGCTCTGTATTTCTGTGGAGAGGCAAAAAGCATAAGGTAGTGTATCATTTGGCAAGATGGAAATTACTTACAAAACCCAAACATGAGGGTGGTTGGGGGATCAAACAATTATTTTACTTTGGAATATCTCTAGCAGCTAAGAGTGTTTGGAATCTTCTAACTAAGATGGACTGTGGCAGAGGATCATTGCACAAAAATGTGGCACGTGCTTCTTTTCTCAACTGGATAAGGAATCCTACAAATATTAAAGAGTGTTTTGAACGTCTCAAATCACTGGAAAGTGTTGGTCCAAGCATTCCCCCTGGTAGGTGAATTTCTCGCCTGGAAAATGGGAAATGGCACATCTATCAGATTAGGAGAGGAGGCAATCATGGGTTGTGACGATTCAATCTTCCTTCCAGTGGAGTTGCTTATTGCTCTTCAGCCTCGAGATCTGCACAGTTTGGATCAGATCGCCCATGAAGAATATATGAACATGTGGCAGTAGGGCTGGCTAAAAGCTGAGGACCTGGGGTTAGCAGGTAACCACGCAAATTCCCGGAACACTTTTTAAAATTCTTTGTCTACAGGACATCCATCTGAAAGATGTGAAAGGGATGAACCTGCTTTGATAAGGAAACAATCTGCTGGAATGTGCACAGCTAAACTTGGTTATGAAGTGGTTGTTGGGTCAAAATAGGATGAACGGCGATGGTGGTGGTCTAAAATTTGGTAAGTCCCAAGGTTTTTATGTAGCTGGTATTAATGGACAGTATCCCCGCTTGGGACCTCCTACGGAAAAAGAACACACACGACCCGAGCATGTGTTTTCTGTGTAGAGGTGAGGTCAAAAACACAGCACATATTTTTGCTCGGTGCCCTTTTTCTCTACAAGTTTGGAAGGATGTATGTTCCTCGGTTGGGCAGAACAGTTTTTGGCTTTGTAATACAGTGGAAGGACCTACACTTTGGTTCCAAAGGAAGGACTTGAAATCTTTTCGAGTTATCCCATTCTTGACTTTGTGGGGGATCTGGTTGGCTCATAACACTAGCATTTTCGAAGGCAGATCTATGCAAACTTTTCAGGTCTCTACACAAATTTGCACTTTGGCTCAACACTACAAACCTCAAGGTAAAATCACTAAACAGAGAGTCATCGGTGAGTTGCAAGTTGATAAGAGTCTTCCTTGGAGCTTCTTCGATGGAGCATGCCAAGGGAAAGCTTCTCTTTGTGGTATCAGGGGTTCCCTTTATTGGAGTGACCAGTACTACTACCTCAGGTTTTGTGCCATGTCGGTGCAGGTTCGAAAAACAAAGACAAAATCCTTGCTTTGCAGGCATTTATGAAAATAGCAATCAATAAGAATGTCTCTCAACTGCAGGTTTATGGTGATTCAGTCACTAGCATCACAGCTTAGGATTGTTTTCAATACATCTACTCGCATTACTTTCTCACATATATACAAGGAACCAAATGCTGAAGCGGGCTCATTATGAAAGGATGGACTCACAAAAGCACCAAGCTCACTGCATATTAGCAAAGTGACAGGAGTTCTCTGTGAATAATCACTACAATTTTTAAGTTTAATGTTCTGTAGCTACTGCTATGCCGTTTTTTGGATGTCTGTATAATGCAGGGTTGATAGCCACAAACTTTATGCTTTATTTCTGTGGACAGTTTTACTTTTTACGATAGTTTTTTATTTAACAAAGACTGCCCTGCACTGCAGTAAAGGTCTATAGAACTATTGATGAAATCCCAAGTATAGGGAAGATTAGTATTTAACTTCAGTTTGGTAAAGGAGGGTTTGGATGAAGCAGCACATGTTGTCTGTTAAAGGGGGCACATGTTGTCTGTTAAAGGGGAACTGTGATGTTGTCCCTTACTGTAGCAGTGCAATAGCACCTAACCAATGTATTTTTGGTTCTAACTCAAATAAAAAATACAATTTTTCCACGAGGAAAAAAAACCATTTTAGGGTTTGTGCAATTAGGGTTTGAGAAGTTAGGGTTTATGTCATCGCATTATTATAAAATGAAAGTTGTTCTCTTCATTTGATTTTTTGAAGAACCATTTTCTCTATTTGTGTTCTTGGTTTCTTTGTGTGTTCAGTTTCTGTAATAGTTCTAAATATTGTTTAGCATACTAAAATATAAAGCGGACTAAAACTGGCACATGCAAGCCTAGGCAAGCATGTGCTCTCTACTTCAGCTTACATACCAACTGCTCTTGCAGCTTCTCACACTGTTGCTGCTGGTGCTGCTGATGAGGAAGACTTTTGTACCATAATTCTACCATTGATGTTGTGCCTACAATCACTGTGCCCAGAAACAGAAATAAATCTGCCGTAGTAGGCTGTTGGACAGATCTGTCTGTTGCTGCTGCGCAATCATTACATACAGTCCTCTCTGCTGTGTGGATCTCTGAAGGGCATCATACTAAAGGGTGAGCAAAAGCCGACCAACACTGTAAAAATATAACACTCCCCCTTTGCAAGGAAGGTGTTCACCACCAAAACAAGACTCACAGTATCTTAAACCTCCCCTCTGCTAGGGACTCGGTCAAACTGTTGACCACCTGAGAACCTGCAGAAACATAACCCTGAACTACTGCTCCCTTCTGTACACTGAAATCTCTTCATAATCTTTAAGTTTTAAATCGCTTGCACAAGGAAGACTTCATCAGCAACCTGCCAGCCTCCAATATCCTTCATATCAACTTCACGGGACAATATCTTTTACACCACAACATGAGTTGTTCAGGACTTCCTACAATGATTAACTCATCTACATGCAAAGCCAAAATAAGTGGATCAGATCCATCAAATTAAGAAATGAAATCTGCACTAAAACACTCATCGATTCTGAAATACCAAAATTGTGGTGAATGCATCAGCCCATACAAGGCCATCTCTAATCTGCAATCACTGGTATCTCACTCATGCTCCTCAAAACCTCCAACATCTAAAGCAAAAAACCAATAAGATCAACTCCCTCTTTCTAGGAGAATCCTCAGGCAACTAGAGTAAGAGTCTCATCAAGGTCAACTCCCTCTTGTTAAGAAAATTCTTCAGCAACAACCTAGTCCTAGTACTCTTCAATATTCCTGTCAGTTGCATGAATGGAATCAATCCCTGGTTCCATAATAGGTTTTGAAAGTGTCTCCACAAAGCTGGAAGGACACTCCTCCATCATGGCTTCCCGCCATACCTGCTTCAATGGATCAGCAAGTAGCCAGCAAAGGCCACCGTCTCAAACCCCTCTAGCCAAAATGGCAAAACTTGACCAAGTTCAAGGCAGCATTTTCTAATGATCACTTGCTAAACATCAAACTAAGCCATACACTATAAATCTGTCATGCAAGAAATCAAAAGAAGACTATTCATTGGACCGAGAACATACAAAACATCATCTAGCTGAAGAATGTCACCTGAAAGCATAAGGAAGGAGACAGAGCTAGTTCCAATCACTAGAAAAGTGATCTTGCCCAACTCCACCTGTATGACATCCTGCTGCTCTTGCAATCTGTTGAAACTTGAAAGCCTTCTTGTCAATGGTCACGTCTCTGGATGCTCCACTGTCTAGATACCACCCTACAATAGAAAGTGTTAGTGGAAAGGCTTGATACCATGGAGAAAGTTGTCTCAAGTCTGGACGCTAACTCTTACACTCCCTGCAAACTCATGTCATTGCTATTTGGCTTTCTTCTCCTTAGGACACTGAGATGCATAGTGGCCCATCTTGTGGCACTTGAAACACTTCACACAACTCAAGTCTTTCTTCCCCTTATCCAAAAAATCTGACTCTTCCTTCTTGCTTCTCTGACCCTTCCTGAATCCTCCTTTCTTACCACCCTTCTCCATCCTACTGATGAAAGCTAGATTCTACTCTCTCTCTTCTGTACCTACAACTATCTCCAATCTCATCTCCTTTTGGAAATAAACATCCCATAGCTTCTCAAAGCAGGGAATCTTGTCCCGAGAGCACAAACACCCTGAACAAAAGGTTGCTAAGAAGATGAAAACCCATTCAACGCTATTGGCACTAAATCTCCACTCTTTTCCTCTTCTCCAACTGCCACACGTTGATCACTAGGTTCCAAATAACTGGCTATGTTATCTGTCTTTCTCATCCATATGGCTCAAGAGTCAAAACTTATTCCTCGGAAGCATCTTCCAATTGGTGTTCTCACTTTGATATAGACTAACTTCAGCATTAGACATCTCCTTACCAGTCTTCTTTCAGACAATGTGAGGGATCAAGCAATCCTTCACTGAATCGAGGATGACTTGCTTGGCCTTGGACGTCATTTTGTTATATTCTTCCAACAAAGCAGCATCTATACTATATAGGAAGTGTAACATTCTTCTCACAAGATGCCAAAACGCATGCTCCTCCAAAAGCATTTGTGCCAGACACTTTCACGGATCGAAGTTGGAAGGGAGTTAGAAGGGCCTTCCAATCTGTCTTCATATTTGAGACTGAAGGCAGTCATACCATTGCTACTGGAACACACTGCTAGCCAAAATAGATCAGCAAACTAAAACAACCTATCACAGGTCCACGATGCTTTTCTCCAGCACAAATCTCAAGCATCCCAACGTTGAAACCTTCTGACAACTCCTTCAGGTGATGGCCATAAGTTTCAGGGATTAAGGATCTTGAATTTATCCTCTGGAAGTATTCTCAATCAGTTTCTTAGGAGTTAAGATGGAGTGAATGAATCCAAGCAGAAAATAGAAACTCTACGCTCAAACTTAGAACAGCAAAATTGATATGATCTATAAGATTCAAGAGCAAAATTGATATGATCTATAAGATTCAAGAGCAAAATTGTTATGATCAAT
>LPNX010397384.1:699547-742616 GCA_001517045.1 Pseudotsuga menziesii | reverse complement strand
GAGTGCAGGTATCCAACTGGGGTCTCGTTGACCTACTTTTGTGGTCATTTAAAGGACATTAATAAAATTAAACTATCTTAACTTATCTCCACCATATCTTTATATACAAAGAACCTATTCTGTAATTCAATCAACAATTTAGCAAAGTATATGGTTTTAGCTACATTTCTCCAATGGTCTTAGTCCATCTTTCAATAAATTTGGCAAAAAAATTAACAATAGTCTCAAAGACGATAGATGCATAATCACCCGACTAATGCAACACATGACCTGACCTTGGATGGATGAAACGATGACCAGGACAAAAGATCCTCCAAAAACCCAAAAAGTTACCTAACTCATCTAGAAACATAATTATTTCCAGTAAGCTAACAAAGATTTCTGATTTTCGTTAGAGTCCTGGAAAACGTAAAGTACCTAAAACTCGTGAATAGCCCTTCAAATAGACAGTCTTAGATTACAAATAGCTCAGAAACACTGATTTCCATCTTCCATCCCTTTTGCAATGGTAATCACCTCTGCCTCAGATACGGCTGAGCCAAAACCATAAATGAATGCATACACCAAGACTGACACAGTTTGCAGAATGCTGATGACTGCAAACTTATTTTATTGAGGCCATTCTTTAACAAAGTGGAAATAGCCTCTTCTACGAAACCCATTTTATCCTATGATTGGGAGTAAGGTTGTTAATCTCGGACTTGGTAATAACTCGGTGAGTCAGAAAAATTGGAAACCAGACTCTGGGATAGATCTACAAATTGAAAAATACGTAAAATCTAAAATACACCAATGTTTTGGCAAAAAAAACCAAACAAAGACATTTATGCTCCATAAAAAAAGTATTAATCGCCTATCAATACATCAAATACTCATACTGTACACAAATACCATTAATGTTACATGTAGAATCAAGATTCTAAAGATGGGAGTCAGCCGGGGCACCATATACCAATTCCCTGGCAGTTGTCAGACACGCAAGAAATCACAGCAATCTCTCGATACATTCAACTAGTATTGGATGAAACCTTCTTGGGCAGAATAGGAATGCCAATGTAAACAAATGCAATGCCACTGGTGTATGCAACTCGAGGGTAATCTCGTTAAAAAGATCCAATATAGCTGACAACATCTCCGAAGACAAGAGTCAATACACAAATGAAAGATTTGCAAAAGAAGCCCCAGCAGGAAAGGCTAAACTGATTTCAAAGGGAGCTATTTAACTACTTTAGATACATCTCAGCCCCTATTACCCCACATTGTTTCTGGCTTGTATGAACTGCAAACAAGGATTGAATCATGACACAAACACACAAGGGTCCAGGGTAAGGGCGATGGAAAATAAGGGTCTTCTAATATAACATTATTTTACTCATTGTAGACCACTCTTTGATTGAATGTATTAATCCGAACTAAACCATAAAACATGTTAAGACCATCTGATTTCCAGGCCGTCATATCAAAAAATAGAAATGCGCAAATCCCACACCTGAAAAATCATTACATCTGTTTTCAATATGACTGAATACTTACAGTCCGCTGGAAGCAATTAGACGGATATCCACTTCACTCCTCCTCCAAACCCACCACCTCACTCCTCCTCCAAGCCCACCAGCAGCGATGTGAAATGGGACTCCTGAGGGCCATTGCAATTACAAGTCTCCCACCACAAACTCTGACTGCACTTCCAAGTCTCCCAGCCAAATAATCCCAGCGAACTTTTCAATGCCCAAAAACATAATATCAAAACATACACAGGAAACGAGAATTTTTAACAAATCTATGCAAGCACGGAAGCATCTGATTTAAGGGGAAGACAAATGATGTTGCAGCTGCAGCGCAGGTACACTTATATCTCATCATCTACAATGTATACTCTGGAAAGGTAGATACACTTTTGTGGGGGCGCACTCATCTATTTGTCAAAGCACTGTCAGACATCATTCCCAACGTTTCTGTCATTAAACAATGCAAAATGAGTCAGGCAGTACAACAGCGGAACAGCTTTTTGTGATGGTTAAATGTGTCAAAGTTTGTCCTCGTCGATTAGTGTTGGCCTTGTGGGTACTTGAAACTTCCTCCCGTTTGCTATTATTTACAAGGTATTTCTTGACTGAGATTTCTCTGTCTCCAAGGTATTTCTTGATTTATATACGGTCGGGTTTCATTCCTAGATAATAATATATTAATAATTTATTCCCCTTTATCTGACGACGTGCTCTCACTTAACTTATTATTAAATTTATAGATTGCAATAGAGTTCAAGAATCAAGGGAAAAGGGTGTTGAAATGGAAGTCAAGGTAGAAGAATGTTGACAGCCACTTTAATGAAAGAAAGGAATGTCACATTGCAAAATAGTTTTTTTATAATTTTATATTAATTTTATTTGAATTTGAATTTAATGTTTAGGGTTTTGAAGAAATTGTAAGGGATATAATATAGAAAAAAACTCTAATAGAATAACACATATCAATGAAGAAGCTTGAAGAAGCTTGAGAATGAGAAGGTTTTTTAATCAAGACATGTCACGATAGAGAAGCATTTTTATCATTCAAGACCATAAATAAATGTGTTATGGCTATGAGGTCATGGTACTTACAAGGTTTATATACTTCAAAGGGCTATCATGTGTGCTTGGATGCTAGCTTTAGAGCTTCTTCTTGCGAGTGTCAGAGGGTTGGAAGTAAGAGGTAATCAACCTAGTGCATTTAAGTTGTCAGCAAAGGTAAAATATCAATCAGAGTAACAGGGCTAAGCATCTTTGGCCCTCATAAGCCATGAGTGTTTGGAGAGGACCAAGTGATTCTCTCATGAGACAACAAACTCATTCTTGATGTCATAATAGGGAGAGCATCGAAATATAAAGTGGTCCTCCATCTTATGCTCTAAGGAGCATATATGTCAAATATGATGTTCCTGGGGAATATGGTGATATGTCTCAATGCAAAGCTAATGGGAACAAACTCTATGTAGAGCAAGAGTAACCCTCGAACAATAAGGTAACTAGAGCTTGGTATACACCATGGATTAAATGAGTCCAACATTACAATATATCAAACTTGATTCAAAAGTGTGTTGAAGAGAGATAAGAGGCAGAAATATACAAAATAAAATATTGAGCTCAAACAAAATATGTGTAAAAAAACTATAGAAAGAGTGGTATTTATAATATGAGGAGAGTCTATGTTCCAGATTGTAGATGTCATTCAACATTCAATGCTTTTTTGAAAGTTGATTAGATCTATGTGTCTCTTATGATATACTCAAATAAGAGGTTATTGATGGGGCTATATTTAAAATTGTCTAACATTTTTTTTTTAACTGAGTAAACTTTGTAATCTTTATAGTGAATCTAGTAAGTGTGTGTAACTCTAAATAGATAATAATATCTATGGTAGATCATAGAGTAGACCAAAACTAAGAAAAAATATTGTTTTTTCTATTTTGAGATAACTACAACTTCCTCGTTAGTGGGATAGGGGACCCACTCCACACAATGTTATGACTACTTAAGTTTACGAAGGTACACTTACCCTACTCCTTCTAGATTTGAACCTATTGGCCTCCTAGGAGGAAGCACATGTGTTTAACTCTTAGGTTGTTTTGTCAATTGGGTATATCTCAAGTAGTTGTGAGGAAAATTGTTACCCTTACCATGTAAGTTCAAATCTCACTTTATGACATGTTTATTCTTAATCATTGTTTATTAATTATAAATTATGTATCCATGGGTTATCAAGCTAGTCTTATATCCTAAATATCATCCTCAAATAAAAGAAATACCAAAACTAAAGCTGAAAACATTAGTATCAATCAATAAATAATAATAATAAATAACAAAATATATCCTGAAATAATTGTCCTCCAAATTGAAACAATGAAAAGGAATATATATCAAAATGCATGTGGTAACCTCACATGATATAAAAATAGAAGTACACATGTTACAACAACCATGTGGTGGTTTATTAAATTTATGTAATATTAAATGGCAACTATGGTAAATTGTTCTTATATTGACTTTCTTTTTGTCTTTAAAAAACAAAAATGTGGAACCTACCACCTTCTTAACGCATGCTAAGGTTCCACCTTCTTAACGCATAATAGCTAACAATATCACCTCCATCACGCAAGGTAGCTAATAACGTAATCCTATAGACCACACTAAAAATACAATGCCTAAAAATATACTCCTATGGCATGACATTATCCACTCAAAGATTCCTATACAACTTCAACTTAAAAAGCAAAAATAGCCCTATTGAGTTTAACATAGTTGTCCAATATGCAAGAGCGTTCAATGAATTTGTCTTTTGTTTTGTTTTTTTACAAAGTGGGGTCGTACCTTGTCGTTCAATTACTTTGGAGAGTGGTGTGGAATTAAGTTTCAGTTATTTATTAATTTTTAAAAAATATGTTTATGAATTAAAAAAGTTTAAAATTATATGGTTTATAAAAAAATAAAAATAAAAAATTATTATAATTTTTTTAGGTTAATATTTTGTTTTCATGCTTATTAATAAAAGTAACATCAAAGTATAAAATGAAAATTAATTAGATAAAATGTGATGGATGACCAAAAAAATTCTTGTTGTAAGTCACTATCATTAGTTATGTGCATGTCACTGTTTAAACTATTGATGATCAATGAATGGATGTGCATGATTCTATTAGACAAGAAAAAATGCATATATCTTCGAAAAATAGAATTGGTAATGTGAAGCCCTTAAGCATACCCCACCTCACGAAGAGGGATATGAACACTTTATTTATAAATAAATACGTATTTAAACACTTAAATTATTTAGTTAATGGTGGTTTGTTGGGCTAGTGAAAGTTGGGTAATATGATATTTCCACCAAAGTGTAGGTCTCTCAAGTGATATGTGTGCGCATGCTTGTTGTGCACCTATACTTGTAATAGTGGTTGGGGTCAAGGGCAAATCATGGACAACTTTGGCATAATATACCCCATTCATGACTCATAATTAAAGGATAATGATTTGAAAGTTACGAGTTTATTACAACAATTGTAAACTCTTTGAGGTTGGAAATAATGAACTTGGTATGTCAAAATTATTAAAGATCAATAAATAAACTTGTATTGTCTTGTTGAAAAATATTATAAAAATAGGAGTGGTAGGTGCAAGGGGGGTTGTAGTCGATCCGGAAGGACAACAAGAAATCAATTTCGGATGGGGCCTAGGTGAAGCAACCAATAACCAGGTTGAAGCACTTGCCCTCTATCAATGACCTAAGATCCTTGAATTAAGTAGGTTAGGAATTTGATAGCCATTGGAGACTCAACAATCATAACAAGGTATATGTGTTAGTCCCACTCTCCATATAGTAGGATTTTTGGTAAGGCTCATCTCACACATTCATATGGAAGCAAGGCAATTTGATTCAGTTGTTGTGTATTTTCTGTTTTTAGAGTTTGCAATCATCAAGTGAACTATTTTGCTAATGAAGCCTCTCGTTTAGAGGTTAGGAAGCTTAGATAATAAAAAAATGGGATTACCCTTTCAAACATCCCTTAATCACATTTATGATGTGTGATCCAAAGCATGCCAAGCATTTTAAATTCATTGCACTATTTTTTTTTAATTTAAGATGGAAGGACGAGTCTTAATGCAGCTTATCCCTTCTATACATCACACACTTGAGTCCTAAAGGCGCAACAAGTCCACATGTCAATATGTGTCAATATGTTGAATGGACATGGGAATTTGATGATGGATAGTTTGGTCATCTTCCTTTGTAATATAAATTATGCCTCTGTACCAACAAAATAATTTGTTACCAAAACTAGTGGGTTAATTTCAATGATTTGGGGAAGGTCTTAGCTCTAGTTTGCAAAGTCTCAATTTTTTGCTAGCAAGTTGATGGGTTGAATTCCTATGAGGAATTGTTGTAGTTGATGTTCACGGGATTGGTGGGTTGAGTTTAATGATTTAGAAATGGATCTAAGGACTCTTATTCATGGGGATTTATTGTTGGATATTTTACAAGTATATATAGGAGACCGTCTTGTGTGGAATCTTCACCAATCCTCTCCCACAGATTGGGAATTAGCACTAATGGACAACCACAATCATCCTAGACATTGCCCCCTTTGTGAAGTATTTTATGTGTGTCAAGTTCTGAGGAGACATGGGAGCCTCTTATCTAACAATCAAACATTCATATCTGCAACAACTTCTAGAATGCTTTATTGAGAGAAAGTTTACAACTCTAAGTATGAAAGAACTATGGAAATAGTGACCTAATAGAAGCATCCAATTGAGAATCTAGAAGCAAATTGTAGAATGCTACATCAAATGGTAATAAGCCTATCCAAGAGATCTCAATCAACGTTCTCTTTTTCAAAAAAAATCCATTGGTTCAATCCTAGATGAAGCTCAAGAAATAGATTTAGTACAACAAGCTCTGGAGAATATGAATATGGAGTGGATGGATCAAGAAGCGAAAACCCCTCAAGAAAATCAAAGTGAATCTCAATATGGCCACTTTTTCCTCAATTCTTGGTTTTATTATGTTTTGCACAGTCTCTTTGATATTACGAACTTTTTATAGGGTTTATTCTAATAAGTATTTTTTGGTATTCCTCTACAAAGGAAAGAACAATCGTATTAGTCGCAAACCCTCTAGTTTGTGGTTATCTTTTTGAACACTTGGGTTGTTATCAACCCTATTTTTGTATTACAATGTTGTATAGTGAAGTTGCAACACTTTTTAATACAAAATATAACCATTCCAATCATTTTTTATAAAAATACGTTTATTGACTTTTCCCCTTGTAACAATAAAAAATTCCCATTTTTTTGGAATTGTTACTCTAAACTTTATTTTTTCCTTGAATTCATACTTTAAAAAAAGCATAATTTATATTTGAGCTGGGTTGAAATTACATATAGAAATCGAGAAGTTATTAAAGATTCATTCTCTTTTAAGCCCGCACGGGTGTGGCTCATTGGCGGTTCAGTTGTTATGAAGTCACTTGTTGTAAATTGGAGGTCACGAGTTCAAATCCCACCCGGATTTACCTATGTCCAATGTCTTGCAGCGGGTGTGGGGCACCTAGGGGTATAGTGGTAGCAAGAATGGATCCTTGGACATCGTGTCATGTGAGTACCATCCCAGCTCCAGTTGTCGATTCCCCTAGTTACAAAAAAAAAGATTCATTCTCTTTTGATAATATAAACAAAACGAGCCTGCAAGCACTCTTCTTTATAGCGGTCTCTATCTTACTCATGAAAGATTCATTCGAAAATATGGTAAGAAAGTCTCTATCCTCTACTGGATTAAAAATAATCCTTTGCAAATATTTGACAAGCAAAACTTCTTCACAAAAAACAACTATCCAAAAGCTTTATGAGTTCATGTTATATCAGTTTGAACAGTAAAGTCAATACTAGTAGATAGGTCTTCTTAAGCAATTGTATAAGATAAAGAAATAAATAAAAGCTTTGATATGAGATTGATCCAGATGGAGATCGGTGACCACCCACCTATTCCACTGGATCAAAACAATTGTCCATTGTGGTAGTTTCCTAGTTATTTTTCTACGGTTTTTTGAGTCCCAAACTTTCAAGGTCGTTTTGAGGCCCTAAATGACGGTTTTTGGTGATTAGGGGTGGGGGTGGTTATAAGTTCCATGCATTTGACCCCGATTGAAAGATATAAAGATTGGATAAACCTTTCCAATGGGATATCAAGCACCCAAATCAAAGATCATATGTAAAAGTTATGACCCTGGGAATTGGCTATTCAACTAACCACCTTGGGACCACAAACTCTATGACGGTTCATCTTCTAGGGTTATGTTTTGGACCTTTAGGGTTCTTTCCCTTGTGCTTATTATAAATAGGATATTTTGGCCTCATTTTGTATTCATCTTGATATGGATGAGCATAGCAGCCACATCTCTCCTCAAAGACAGCTACCACCATTCTAGTTATTGTATTTACAACCTGTTCTATTTCCACCATTTAATAGAATATGTGTTTATTGTATATCTATTTTCATTGCAATATGTATGTGCTTATTATTCTATATGTGTTTTTTCATTTCATTCACACATAAATCTGGATCAGTGGTATTAGAGCAATCTCCTCTTTGAATGCTTCTCGGTGCATGTCCCCGACGAGGTCAAGGTATAGAGAGTTGGGTCTCGGACTAGTTTCACTTGGGGAAGACCACTCTCGCCGCCCCAAGCGGCTTCCCAGGGAAGAATAAAAGAGAGACGACGGAGCAAGAAATCCTATCAAGTCGTTTCTTGAGGAATCCCTCGCGCGACATAGGAACGAGATGATGGATAGTTTTGCCCAAATCCTTCTACAAATGTTGATAGTGGCAAATGCACCACCTTCAACGAGCAGTCATTTCAGAGATGCAACTCCATTGAAGGTACAAGTTAACTTTGATATTCCTTTATTTGAAGGCTAGATTGATGCTGATGCCCTAGATAAGTGGTTTAATGTTCTAGAAGGGTATTTCTTTGTCCACATTTTTTCTAACAGGGAAAAGATCACCTTTGCACTCCTCAAGGTCGTCCCCCGTGTCAAAAATTGGTGGGAAACTTATTGGGAGCAAAACTCACCAGACGAGTCTGGAATGTTTGAGACAAATCCCACTTGGGCCTCTTTCATAGATGTCATCAAGGAACAATATTACCATGTGGGAAACTATGATGACTAGTCCACCAAATGGACCATTTTGCATTAAGAGAAGGACCAAATGGTGTCGAAGTACACCAACAACTTTCATACATTGCGTACAAAACTAGGTATCAAGGAATTTGAGTGACACTCAGTACTAAGATATAACGGTGGCCTAAATTGGTACATCTAAACCGAGATGAAATTCCTCGACATATCTTCACTTGGATCTGTCTATCATTATGCTATCAAAATCGAGGAGAAATTTCGGCAAAAGAACAAGCGAGACTTTGGACCTGCGAACCCATGGCAGAAGCAAGGAAAGGGAAACCCTAGCCCGTAGAACACAGGACAAGGAAAGGACAACCAATCCCAGCCACAAGAAAATAAGGGGAATGGAAAGACAAAGAAGGACACCAAGAAGTGATGTTAGTTCCACAAAAATCCCCTGGCACAACACTGATGAATACCACTCAAAGCAGTCATTGGTGGTCGAGACCAAATATTTATACTCAAATCTTGATTCTAATTCAGAACCTAATGTCATGCCCGTGGACCAGGGGAAGTAGATCATTGATGCAAAACCCAGTGTCACTGTTGCTACCACAAAGATTCAACCAGAGGATCCTGAAGAGTCAGAGGCATAGGAGCACCTATTCCACTCACAGATGTGGGTGAAGGGAATGCCACTAAATTTTGTTGTTGACAACGAAAACCAAAAGATCCTGATCTTGGCAGAAGTCATCAAGATATTGGAGCTTCTAACAACACCACACCCTCAACCCTACAACATCGGTTGGCTAAGCCAAGGATGAGGTATACACATTACTCAACAATGTCGCCTACCATATGGCAACAAGCCTTTCAAAGATGAGGTATTGTGTGATGTGACCCCACTTGAAGTATGTGATGCCCTTTTAGGAAAACCATATATGTGGAAGCATCATGTTGTATATGAGTCATGACCTCCAAGTTTCATTGTCACTTTGGGAGGACAACTCTATTGGATGCCAGAGACAATTGCACTTGCCATAGTCTCACAGGGTAGGAAGATAAGCTCCCACATCAGGAAATTCTCCCTCTTCACAATTGCTTATGAAGGAGAATATCAAATCATAGAGACCTCCCCATCCTCTACACAGGGTCCCTTTGCTAAGCAGAAATAGGAAGAACAAAAAGTCAGTATTCCCTCAACCATTCGAGTACCTCTATAGTGCAAGGCCATGCATTCAAGGTGCTCGTCCAGAAACAAATCATCCATACTAGTTTAGACAAAGGATAACACGAAAACCATAGTCATTTAACAGCTCCAGGGTATCCATCAACAATAATTACAACCCTAAGAATATGTCAAAGAAACCCATCCTTTTCACTTCAACAAATACCACACCACGAGCTCAACTCAACACAAAGTTCAATAGATGATAAGGGATTTGACGCAATGGAGATCGTTGCTTCATAAGGGGGGCGAATTGATCCATATGGATATCGGTGTACACCCACCTATTCCACTAGCTCAAAACAATTGTCCATTGTGGCATTTTCCTAGTTATTTTTCTACGGTTTTTAAGGTCCCAAACTTCCAGGGCCATTTTGAGGCCCTAAATGACATTTTTTGGTGATTTTGGGAGTTGAACATTTGCTAGCAGCATGCATTAAGCCATAGTTAAAAGATGTACATATTAAATATACATTTCCAATAGGCTATCGAGCACCCAAATCAGAGATCGTATGCAAAAGTGATGACCCCGGGTAGTTGGTTGTTCAACTAATCACCTTGGGGCAACAAACTTTTTGACGGTTCATCTTCTAGAGTTATGTTTTGGACCTTTAGGGTTCTCACCCTCATACTTATTATAAATAGGCCCCTTTGGCCTCATTTTGTATTCAGCTTAGCACGAATGAGCGCAGCAGCCACATCTCTTCTCAGAGATAACTACCACCATTCTAGTTGTTGTATTTACAGTATGTTCTATTTCTACCATTTAATAGAATATGTGTTTATTGTATCTCTGTTTTCATTGCAATATGTCTGTGTTTATGATTTTATATACGTTCTTTCATTTCATTCACACATAAATATGTATCAAAGATATTGCCAAGTTCAATTCCCATGCACTTAATAAATGTTTTCAATCTAAAATATGTCATCCTTGCCTTCCATTACAACCCCCAAGTGTCAACAATGACATGAAGGGCCAAGGCCATTTTTTTATTGGGATTCAACCTTGGTGTTGATTTCTCTGTAGACATGAAAGAAATATATATTGTTGAAGATGGTTGTTGATCCCAGTTTTGTCATCGTTTTTCGGCTAATAATTTACATGTTTGACATATGTTTTGTCACCTTTTGGCATGTATTCTGTCATGCAGTTCACTATTCAGTCCCAGGTACGACTATATTTTGGGTTTATGCAAGTTATGATTTATTTCTATTATTTCACAATATTATTGGTTAAATCCGATGATATTTGATGATATGATAACATATGAAATTATTGTTGCAGATCATAGTCTTCAGCGAACCAACAAGTAGGCAACGCATCCATCCTAGATATGCATAGAGCTTATCCAGCTCATTGTCCAACTCACCGTTTGAACCGCTGAGCCAATCGTGTGTTGTTGATGATAGATTCTCGAGTGTTAAATCGTGAAACGGTCTGCAAACTGCCTACTTTCAACGTGTATGGGTGAGAGCATGATCCTCATTCTAGAAGGATTGCCAGCGCGTTGCCTCTGTTTAACACATTGACACCAGCCATGCCAAAGCAAAGCCTGTATGCCACATCACGTGCCATAGAAGAACCATTTCACAAGGAAGAAGGAAAACGTTATGTGTTAGCCATTTGATTAGTTATTTGTCATAATGGTTGACTTATCTTAAGAGCAGTCGACCACTGAAAGGGTCGACTTGCTCGCCCTTTGTAAAACGCTATATATATACAAACACTTCTATGTGAGAAGAAGTTAATTAGCTAGTTGATACATGTGATCATTTTGATCCCAGAAACTCTGTATTACTTTTCTTCAATTTAATAAAAAATTTGCTTATGTTGTGCATGATCGTGTCTTAGTAGCATTTAGCAAGTCATCACTCTGATTGCTGGGAGGGCCCCTCATCAACTAGAGATTTCTATTCCAGTGTATTTTCGTTATTCCCTTTTTGCAATTAGCGTAGTTTTATTTGTAATTTGTTTATGCAATTTAGTTACTGTAATCGTTCATGTCATTTGTTTCATGTAGCATAGATTATACTTTGATATTATGATGTTAATGTAGTTTCCCTTTGTGAGTTAAGCAACAAGTTGCACACAAATTTGCTTTCAATTTCCTTTTCAAGTCTTTCTAGTTTACTGCTTGGTTTTATACTGATAGAATAGATTGCTTTGATATTATAGGATCAAATTACAGTAGGTTCAATTTTGTTCCTTTCCATTTTGTTATGAATTCATTTAGTTATATTCCAGCTTATTTAATAATGCAATAGATAATGATGTTTTTTAATTATGAATTGAGTTTAAGTTATTTTATAGATTGAATTTAATCATTAGGTAGCTTTAATTCTTGTCTTTTACATTTTGTTATCATGTGCATGGATCAACTGATCTCAAAATCATTTTGATTAATTATTCCTTGACATTTTAGTGCTTTTTGTGTGCAGACTGTCATCCAGACAGCCTGTTCTGCCTGTCATCCAGACCTTTGCTCCAGTTTGTTATCCAACCTTTCATTCAGTCCTTAGCGTTTTTAATATGTTTTAAGCCTGTTTATTTAGTTTTTCGATTATGTTTTGATAGTGGTAGTTAGAGAATGGTTGTGTTTCTTCTTAAAGCCTTAGGTTAGACTATTTAAAATACTTATCAAGTTTTTTTCCCTGGGAAAAAAAGCATAATTTTATTTCATCTTTCGAGTAACAAATTTACATTTTTCAGATACACAGCACTGTGTATTCTATAAAAACCTGAATAGGTCTGGATATGAAATAAACATCAAAGTAGGATGAGTGTTCAATCTCAATCTAGAGAGTCACATAATGTCTCAAAAGTCCTACCAAAAATCAGTCATAAACTGAGCTGTGCAACATAAATACATAATAAAAATAGTACATAAAATATCATCTGCCATGGTCTTTGAGATAGACACAAAACCAACAAAAACTGTATCAAGAAAAACAACAAGAATAGGATCTCCTGACCATGTTCACAAAGGAGCCACCCCCTCTATGAATGGCCTATGGTAATAATTGTGAACAGTGCCATTAATCTGCTCACAGATCCCCCACTGTCCCAAAGTCAGTAGTAGACCCTCCTTCGAGGCCTTGTCCGCCTCCTGGTTATTCTCCCTGTAAACATGACTACATGAAAATGAATCAAAAGCATCTAAAATATTTTAAATAGAAGTAAGTATGTTGTCCAGTCTCAGATTTTTGGATTCTTGAGTCTTCTTGATCCAGTTGATCACATTCATAGAATCACCAAAAACATTAAGAGAACGACACCCTTTCTCTGCTGCAAAGACGAGCAATAGTTTCAAACTGTAAAGTTCAACATAGTTATTGCTACCTTCTCCTAATCCCATCATGATTTTGAAGAAATGACCATCCCTAAGGAAAAGAATAACACCACCCCGACATTTGTTTTCTTGTGTCACTCCATCGAAAAAGGACCAAGGAACCGACTTGTCAATCTCCACTTCTAAGATATCCCTCTGATTTTTCACTCTGATATGTTGTGGGTAGGCCATGAGAATACCACTGGCAAGGGTGTCTGTGATCTCTGGAGTACAACATTTCTCAGAGAAAATCAAATTATTCCGAGCTATCCACACTCCCCAAATAACAAGTAGGGGGAGTGCTTTCATAGAATCCAAAGTAATAGATCTTCTCCAGTTTTCCCAAGCTTGTAAAATGCTTAAGCCATCCCAATTACATAGGGTGCCATATATATTAGTACATTCTTTCCACACAGCTATGATATACGGACAAACCAGAAATAGATGATGTACCGATTCCTCTGCACATCTACACAGTGTGCACCAGCTCGGTCCCTGAAAGCTCCTTTTCTGCAAATTATCCCAGCATGGAGCCTTATTCTCCAAAACACACCACATTAAAATCCTAGCTTTCAGTGGAGAATTGATTTTCTGAAGAGACTTCCACCACCAGACTTCAACTCGATCCACCCCCTATGCACTCAGTTTAATATAACATACCTTTGGTGTATACTTCCCATTATGTTCAACATTCCAAATTAGGACATATTCCCTATCCCGAAGGATAATATGGTCTTGAGAAAGTGCCCCTATATACCTTTCCAGATCCCTAGTTTCTAGTTCATCAAGCCCCAGGTCCCCAGCCCGAATCCATGATTGTTCCCACCTATGCAGCTGTATTGGATCCATGAGCTGATAAAGGAAAAAAATCCCAATCTGTCTTAAAGCCATCACTGTAACATCCAACAGTTTATGTTGTTGTATACACCCTATCCACAGATCTTCTCCAACCCTGAGTTTCCTTCCATTCCCAATCATCCACACTAGACTATTTTCAATGACATCAAATGACTTGACTATAGCTTTCCAAAAAATTGAACCCCCAGCATGAGATTTTACTAGACGTCGAAGCCATTCCTCAGTCGATTCAGGGCTGATATATTTCTGGATCACCACATGAGACCACAAGTTCTCCGTCTTTAGTATTCTCCATCCCCCTTTAAACACCAAAGATTTAGCAAAGAGGAAGATATTTTTTAGTCCCCACCCTCCAAACCCTTTAGGAATAACAATGCTCTCCCACCTTACCTATGGGGTCACATGTGTTTCATGTTTTCCACTCCAAAGGAACCGAAAACAAATTCTACGAGCCTTTTCCAAAATGCCTTTTGGAATCCATGCCAATGGCATCCAATAAATAGGAATGGCCTCTAAAATAGCTTTGACCAGGACCAGTCTTCCAGCCTTGGATAGCCATTTGTGACTCCACACCTTCAGTCGCTTCTCAGGTTTCTCAAGTAACCAAACCCAGTCCTACTTCCTGTAAGCATTGGGCTTGAGAAAAAACCCCAAATATTTCAACCCTTCCTCCAACCTTTCAATGTTGAAGGGAAATAAAGTCAAAATTTCCTACTCCTCATCTGCACTCAACAGATGTGTGGTCACCGTATATTTCCCAAAGTTTATATGCATGCATGTAGCTTTTGAGAAAAGATTCAGTATATTATCAAGTGTATTGAAATACCTGACAGAACCAGAGCATAAAATCAAAGCATCATCCACGAACAACAAATGGGTAAGCTGCAGATATTGTGAAAGCTGGATACCAGTGAAAGTTCCAGTACGATTAGCCTCCTTGATGGATCTACTTAAACCCTCAACCACTAATAGAAAAAGTAGGGGAGACAAATGGCAGCCCTGCCTCAGCCCTCTCTCCACATGAAAAAATGGGGATGCAACCCCATTGATTAGAACCGAAAAGGACACAGTAGTGATGCAGCTCATCACCCATCTGATAAACGCAATATCAAACCCTAAATGAGTTAGCAACAAATGAATATAAAGCCAACTTACCTTGTCGTAAGCTTTAGCAAGATCAATTTTCAAAACCGCACACTTAATATTTTTAGTTTTCATGCTGTACAAACCCTCCTGAGCAACCCCAATAGCCTCATGAATCATTCTCCCCTCCAGAAAACCAAACTGTTCATCTGTAATATGTTCAGATAGGACCCTCTTCAATCTATTGGCAATCACTTTAGTAACCACCTTATAGATGTAGTTAAAGTGAGATAGGTCTGAATTCATTCAATGATGTAGGATTGTCCACTTTAGGAATCAAGGCAATGAAGGTGGAGATGAAGCTAGTGGGATCCTCCCAGAGGTTTTGGTATCCTCTACTACTCTTAACATATCAATTCCCAGTAATTCATAAAGTTCCAGAAAAAATTCAATCGTCCAACCATTAGGACCCGAGCTTTTGTCCTTCTAGAAACTCTATAGAACAACCTTAAGTTCTTCCTCTGTCACTTCATCCATCAAAGCCTAGTTATCTTCCTCCTCCACAAATTTAGGGAAGATCTGAGCAATTCGGATCACTTCGACAAGGGTGACTTGGGCAGGGGCTTTATACAGTTTCTTGAAATGTTCCACCGTAGTGTTGGCCATGCCTTCAAAAGTATCATAAACAGTACCATGCTCGTCTTCAAGACTCCACATAGTATTGGAAGCCTTTCTTCCCTTGGCATATGCATGGAAAAAATAGTGTTGTCATACCCACACTCTAACCAAGTTGCTCTGCTCTTCAGTCTCCAAGTTTCCTCCCTTTCCAGCAGAAGAGTGATCCTCCATCCTTCCAGCCTAATCAGAGCTTCCTTATCCACCTGGTTCATCAAACCACCACCGTCTTGTTCATAAATCAAAGATAGCTCCAGTTCAATTTGTTGTAGTTCCATGTCTTCCCTCCTTCGCGCCCAGGTCTTAATCTCATCCTTCAGATTCCTAAAATTCTCTGCAAATTGAAATCCAGCAGAGTTTCTATTCCTAGGGTCGAAAGGGGCCTAGCCATTGGTGATCAAGTCCAGAAAACTTTCATCTTTGAGCCAAGTCTTATTAAATTTCATAGGACTTGATGGTTTGACCGGTCCACTCTTGAATTCCAGGAAAATGGGGAAATGGTCCGAGAGACCCCCTTTCCCCATCCACTACCTAATAAAATGATGATTGTCCACAATCTTCTATGTAACAAGAAAATGATCCAATCTTTTTGCCACCCTCCCTTCCCCACATATAATGTTTTTCCAGCTAGGTTTGAGCACAGCGGGCTCAACATCCAGCCAGTTTCTCTCCACCAATTTTCTAGTAAAGTAATCAGTCAGCATATTAGAGCATGCATGAGGTCCCCAAACCTCTGCCTACCCTAGGGAGAAATTTAGATCTCCCTCAATAATCATCATATCACCCCTCAAAAGGGAATTGCTAAAAATATTATCCCAGAAAGGAATTCTATTTAGGTATGGGCCGTATATATTAATAACATCGAAAATGTCCACATGTTCCAGGGCTCTGAATGTCATGCCCAGAACTGATTCCATGCCCCACACATTCAAAACCTTGACAATACTAGTGTTCTAGCCTATTGCTAGTCCACCCGAGCATCCTCTAACATCCAGAGTCTCAAAACACCATCCTCCAAACCAACTTTCTAATTAGCTTTTACCTCTACACCTGCCCCATCGTTTCCTGAAGCAGCATAATCTTAGGACGATCTACGTCGAACACCCTCCACGGTGCTCATATTTTATGGGGACTAGCAAGACCCCGACAGTTAAAGGATAGGATCTTCATCTCCTACCCTTCTTATAGGCATTCACCACTCTTAGTGCCCTATTAATTGAAATCTGTTTTCCTTCCAATACATCCTTCTTAGCACGAGACTGTGCCTTCGCTAAATGTGAGACTCTGCCCCTCCCCCTGGCATTTACAGGAGGGTTTTTACCTAGTCCTCCTGATGTTCCTTTAGTACAAGAGCGAAGGAAATAACCTGAGTCATTGGGTTCAGTAGGGGAACTAGGAGGGACCAAATCTAGCAAGACCGGTTCCAGGACCGGCCCAGGAGGAGGTTCCTCAACTAATGCAGTAGAGTTAGGTGACTAAAGCTCTATAGGATTCAGAGTTAACTTCTTAAGCCCATCCACCCAGTTAAGTCCCGATACATTTAAATGTTTTGCAAATAAATTAATGGATGAGGGAAGAGTGTAAGAAGAGGTACTAGGAGCTTCGACCATAAAGGCTTCTCCAACATGTCTGACCATCTCAGCTACCGGTAGCCTCCCAGGTGGCTCCACTTCAGCCTCACTACCCTCCACAGAAGCGATCTCCCGACCCACAGGTGAAATAGGTGGAGATGAAGGTTCACTGTTTTCACCCTTGCCGCCAGACAAAGAGCTACTATAATCCTTGCGACGCCCATTCATAGCACGTGCCGCCAAGGGACAATCAACCGTCGGGTGCCCATACACATGGCATATTCTGCAGCAAAAGGGGATGTTCTCATAATCCAGTGTCTGGTTGTGGGAGTACTCCTTCCAAGTAATATTCATAACACCAGGAAGTCTGTTCCTAATGTTAATATTGATAAGTATCTGAGCCACCCTTTTCAGCTTGGTGGCCTTGAAAGAGTAATCAACCTCCAGAAATGTACCCAATAGATTCCCAATGTGCACAAAATGCTCCTCATACCAGAAAAGCAACGGGAGACCCGGGAGCCTAACCCACGTAGGTACAATGTCCACCCTTTCGCAGCTCGCATCAAAGAGAGGGTGTCATTTCTTTAGCAGCACCAGAGCTTGTTCAAATAGTCAGTTTTGATTCAGCACCCACAACAAATGGTGTTCAAACTGAAAATTGAAGGCGTACCAACCCCGCGCCAAACCCTCCACCTCTGGGGTAACCCCCAAATCCCCCAACTAGCAGTCCTCCACCCACTTGTTTATATCCCTGATAGAGAGTGATTTTCCCATGAAGCGTCCGACCAACGTGTGCTTATCCATCATTTCCATCCTCTCCCAACTAATATCCTCCCCCACAACATAGTTATTAACTGAGGTCATCTTTGGCCATTTTTTTCGGAGTTTACAGTGCCCTTCCAACCTTGGACGACCATCCACCTCTCCACTAGTATCAGAAGGATACTTTACCACAGGGCTCCAACAACCCCTCTATTCTCTCACCCTAATGGCACTGCCCACAAAACCCAAAAGCGCTTCTACCTCTGCAACATCCTCCAAGCCTCCATTGAGTCCTTCACCTCTGATCCACAAACCCTCATTCTGCAACCCCTGAACGCCCTGGTTGTCAAAAACTGCCTCTGTGTTCCCAACAGCCCTAGGTTCCTGCATCTTCCCACCTGCAAACTAATCATCCTCTGGAAGAATAAGGTCGCTTGGCAGCTGGAACAGCTAAGGAGATGACAACAGGAATTCCGACGATGAAAACCCGTCTCCCACAACTGGAAAGGGTTTTTTCGTAGCATAACCTTCCGACCAAAGATGTCCAATGGCCTCCACCTCAGCATCCAGTCCACCCTCCTATGATAACCTAAAAATACCCTCCTTTAGAGGATTAGGAGAGTAATCCACGGGGTCCTCCTCCAACATATTGCCATAGGGTTCAGTAAACCATGGTAATAGTAAAAAGAATTACCACCATGAAAAAAAAACACCCAGTTAAAGAAAATAAACCACCTCGATCCACCCAATAGCACCATCCATGTGCCCGCTACCTCATCCGCCTCACAGGATCCACTGAAAACTAACCTGACCATCACAGTCGCCATGCCATGCCTGCGAACAACGGGAAGGCTAAACCCTATTCATCGCTGCCTGTCAAAACCCTACCAGAGCCTCCCCTTCCTTTACTTATCAAGTTTTATTCCTATTTCTTCCTTCTTTTCACCCTATGCTTATAATTATGTCATGTGTTTTGGTTTATTGTATTGCTTTGTAATTATATCTTTGGCTTGAATTGATTTAACCCTTTTATGTATAGTTTAGAGTTAGATATGTCAATATTAGGGAAATATGTTAGTACCTTGTAAATTGATCATAAGCAGTAGGATCTCTCCCTTCCAATTAGGTGGTTACCAAAGAAACCTATAGAATAGGATTTAAAATCATCTTTATTAAGTTTTCTACTTGCTCATCTTTATTAAGTTTTCTACTTGTTTATAAGTTAGGTCTACCTTCTTGTAGTCTTGTTCCATCCTTTGCAGCTAGGAGTTATTTTCTTATGAAATAAATCTTAATGTTTACTAACACTTGCAATTGGACACTTCTTAGTCTGCACATCTTTGTAGAAGGTAAGTTAGATTTGATTCCATTTAGTTTCTTCACTTCCTTTGAAAGTCACTTTGACACTTCCCCTACTCCTGTTTCAGTCACAATGAATCCTTATCCTCAAAACAACTAAGGAGAGTGGAACTAGATAGTTTAGTTTAAACCATTATGTACATCCGATAGTTGCATGTATAGTTTTTCTTAGAAGCATATCCAGTTGTTGTAATTTTGTGCAGTTAGTCTCTAAGGTTGTTTAGCAGTAAAATAGATCTTCTTATAGAGAATAATTTATCATCATAGAGTAGCATTGTCTATATCTTTATCTTATAGTAATTGTTTATAATGTAGAGTAGTATAACTTGATACCACTCTGGTCTATTACTCTGTTTTGGTTCAATTACCTTGATAGTTGAATTCTTTATAGTTTGACTCGGTTTTTCATTTTGAAAGATCTTTCGATCTTTTGTTTGTTAAAATATTCCCACAACACCCTAGGAACCCCTCTACCTTCGCATATACTTTGTGTCAACTCTAAGATTACCAACCCTGGTCGATAATTAAATATTAGGTAAATTAATCAAGACGATATTTTACCCAATATTTTGGCGCCGTTGTCGAGGTGTTGTTATGTAAGGTAGAATAGATATGAATTTTAGTAAAGGTTGGTGGCGGGGGAGTGGTAAGACGAGAGGTAAGAACCTGCGCATCTGTTATAACAGGCGCCCCCAAATCCAGTAGTAGTAGTAGCATAGGTTTCCCTTTAGTTTTTATGAACAAATGTAGAGATTCTCAGGGTAGATTCGTTAATACAGTAAAATTTTGTTAAAATTCCTATTAATTTTTACGGGGGATATAATACCCCAACCATTAACTCAACGAAAAGGCATCGAAAAAACACCTATAGGAAGTAGTTCTGCTGGAAACATAAAGAGACTCTTTCCAAATATCATACAGGGGAAGCCATAGAAGGAGAAGAGATCTTGGTGGGAGGTCCTGAGGGCCTTATTCCTAACGAAGTTCAAAGGGACTAACCATTGAGAACCCTTAAACCTTCCACTAGTCACAAAACCAAAAAATACAACTTTTTCACTAGTAGGGGAGTCGAACTTCATTAATTTTGTCGATCCTTCACAGGTGAAAGCTCTCTTTGGAAACTCAACAAACATAGTAATCTCACAAATTGAAACATCCACATTAGCATCTACCATCCCTATAAGACCCAATAAGAGCACGGTTGATCAGAGGAAGATCTCTCCTGAAAAAGAACGTTGGGACGCCCCATTCTCACCTCGAAACCTTCTAGGTATACTCACTTTAGAAACCAAACTTACATGAAGAAACATGAAGAAGAACGAGCAGCAAAGAGCATCTTCTATCCAATATGTAAGACTAAACATCCCCAATAGGAATGTCCATTAAACAAAACCGCTGCATGTCATGTTTGTATGGGGCATCATGTTTTCCCCCAAGGGATCAAGGTGGATCCTACCAAAATAGAAGTAATCGTTGGACTTCCCTCTCCAAAAACTCTTCCTCCTCTTGATATTTAAAAGTATTTTGGGTTATCATCACTTGTATATATGTAAATATGTGTGTATTTCTTTGAATAAATAAGAGTCATTTCTGACAAGTTGTTTACAAGGGACTCTTTTAATTTCTATAATGATATATATGTTTTCATGAATAAAAATGAATCATCTAACAAGTGGTTTTTCAGTTTGATTACAAGTACTTTATCTCTGTAAGCAGCTCATGAGATATTATCTGAAAAAGGAAGTGCTCTAAAAACACTCATAATATATCTTAACTTTTCCTTTTTATTTGGCCACTATCAAAATTTGAAGTTTATAGCGCAATTAAGGAATTCGTGTCTATCATTTCTAACCACTTATTCTATGATTTTATTATGATTTATATATGGTGTCTTGATTCAGACATGTACATTTCCGATTATTTGAACAATTGCTCGAAAGACTTACTTTAATAATCATGTTCTTCAGAATTTTCACACCTATGGACTACTAGTTTTATCCTATACTCATCATCAAAACTTGTCTCTTCATAATTTTTGTGGTAACTCGAAAGTAAGTAAAATTTTTGCTTGTGGGGAGCATTACTTATCTTTTATGAAGAAGGTAGACCGAAAGGTCAAATAACAACTTTAAGTTATTCTCTTTCGACATGATCTATAATTAAGGCCAATATATGTAACTTTTTTTTTTGAATTATGTGTTTAGTAGGATTAACACGCTCTAGTACCGACCGACTTCCATATACTCAAAACCATTATACGAAGCAAACCCGTCGGGGTACTGAACAGGCCTATTGGCAGCGGGTTAATGCTAAGTAACATCCTAAAACAAGGAAGCTCGGTAAATGCAAGTAAACTCGTCGGGGTACCGAACATGCTCGCTGGCAGTGGCGCTATGCTTGCATGGTACCAAGATAAACCTGCTGGGGTACTGAACAGGCCTGCTGGTAGCGGGGCAATATCAGGTAAAAGAGATATGGTAAATGCACCACTATGCACATGGTTCGTCGAAAATGATAATATTCAAATATATAAATATATGTTTAGGCCTATTGTTTATGATGTCATTAGAGAATGACCGTAAGTTGGCCTTAGATCCGACCATCTAAATTCAATCAATACCTAGGATATGATTATCCTAGAAATGGGACCCATAGTTGTAAAATCTTACAAACTCGAGAGTGAACTAAAAAATTCTTGAGACGACAAGAGATCCTTACAATGAGGCATGGATGGCTAGTTTTTCCTATGACATTTTCAATTATGTTCTCATCACATGATAAATGATAAATGTACATATCTACATATCTGAGCACTGTTATTTTTGATAAATGTACATATCTGAATCATTTCCATTTATTAGTTAGTATTTCTTTTCCTTGCAAAAAAAAAATCACAACAACATGATTTAACTTTTATTAATTTATTTTGAAATTACTTAGTTTTCTTGTATGGCTTAGGGACACGCCATATCATTGGTTTGGGGGAGGATTAGACTGTCTATCTTTATTTTTCTAAATTCTTTATAAAAGACTCATTTTTCTTTTCCAAATGACAAAGTGTTTGCAGGATAATCTGGGATGAATAAGGGAGAGCACAATTAAAAGATCAAGAGAATTGTTCTTTATGACTTTCTTGTGGACTAGCAACATAGGAAAATCCATGATTAGCAGCAATAAGATCCATCAAAGCTTATTTTTACAGAAATCTATATGAAGGATCATATGAAGGGTGGAATGATGATCCGAATAAAAACTGTGATATTTTAGCACCTATGGTTAAGTGTTAGATTAATTTTCGGTTGGGGAAAAAGTTAAAATTTGGTTGAGTCATACCATCACTATTAAACATACCATCACTATTAAAGTCACATCCACAAGGGCATTATAACTAATCTCGATTCATGATGTAGTACAGTTTAGATCTAATATGATCTCGTCTTATTCCCATATGGGTGTGATTTGACCTTAGGGTACTTCCAAATCATCATTATGCTGCCATCACCCCCATCCTATTTTCTTCTCACATGCATAAGCTACTAAATAGTCGACCCTCTTGTTAAATCAAGGTTATGGTTATGAATATGGTTTATACATCAGTATTAAGTTAAATGTTCAACCTGTCCAAAGTTTACTTTGGAAATGGTTGAACTAACTGAAACTTTTTAAACTCATTAAATTACACATCTTTGACGGCAAACATTTCAAAGATTTCCATAATGGCATGATCATCTAAACGTGTCGAGTTGTTTGCGTGATCATTTTATCGGTTGAATGAAGCATGTTTTAAATCAATGTTGTGCGAACCTATTTCCATTCCTTTCACTAACCATTACCCATGTAGAGTGTGTTAGCCGCCTTTCCTCCATACTCCCTACAAACTCTGTATCCTAGTCTCTGCTTAACCATGCTGAATTGCTTTGAACCTAAGAGCTACCAAGACTTATTCCATTTGCCAGAGTTCAGAGAATGTTGAGAAGTCTTTTTTTTTCTGGCTAGTTGGAACCCGTTTCTTCATCTACTACAAGGGTATGATGAAGAAATTTCAGTACTTTTTGCAATGGGATTCGATGGAAAGAAGGCAAGGGTTGGCCATCTTGTCTTCCCAGTCACTGAGGAATCAATCACGTGCACAACCAATCTTCCATGAGAGGGTGTTCGATGGCACAAGCACCGGTTTGTTCTGCAGGCATCTCATAACTTTGCCCTTAAACCTGAGTTTCGACATGTGGTGGGCATAAAAGGTTTTCATCGTGATTGGATAAAACCTGAGTACCTTAATCCTTTGATGGTCATCATCCATTTGATTACTTGTGAAGGTAAGTTCAGCATCTTTAAGTCCTGTCATCTCCATTTGTTAGCTCATTTCATTGATCATCAGAAATATCTCAGTTTCTCTTATTATTTTCTTAGGAATCTGGAAAAGATGTTGAACTAGGTTAGAAAGAATAATATTAACCCTAAGGGCAGCTTATACCGTCATAGTTTGACCAAGCTCTTGATCTTAGATCAGCTTAAAGAGCGGAATCAACCTTGGGATACCTTCATGTTTAAAGTTATTAACCCCCCCTTAAATATCCAAAAACGCCCTCGACATCTTCATAATCAAGAATCTAGTCCATCCCCATGATCAGAGAAGAAAAGCCCCAACGTTGTCCATCTCGATGATGACACATCGGAGGCAAGTCCGTCCACTCACTCTATCCCTGTTATTCCTGTATTTGCTGAATCTATACCCCTACCACGACCTCGCACTAGAGACCAGAAGGAAAAATTTGTTCAGTCTATGGTTTAGCCCGCTATCCAGACAAGTCATTCAGACAGTGCGGCCAAAACAGGAAAACCTGACACTACCTCACCTCTGTTCGCTTTGGCTAGTGTTTCAGTTGAAATGCTTGAAGATGATGATGCACCTGCTCATGAAACTATTTCTATGCTTGTTCAAGATTTGGGTCCTAAAATACAAATTTCGACTGTTGATCTTAAAGTGTCATCCAAGGAGATGAGTCCCCCACAAGAGTCTGAGTAACTTACAGAGCCATCTACTACGCATCAGCCAATGATAGATTAATTGACTCAGGAATTGGCTCATTTAGTTAACTGAAATGAAGAGTATGCTAAGATGATCGCAAGTCTTCGGCAAGAGAATAAAGAATTGCACTAGCAGGTTAAGACCATCGAAGAGCTGAACAAGGCCATGAATTTGTTACATAGGTCTCAACAGGAGAGGCATGCTATTTTTAAATCATAGGCTCAAAAATTGAAGTTTAAAACCCCCTCTTCATCTGCCAAGTTGAAGGCAACTGCTAACGCAACTCATCCTTCTTCCTGATTCACTTCTCTTTGTGCTCAGTGGGATTTGACATTTCTCCGGTTTGGGGGAATGTTGATCCCAGTTTTGTCATCATTTTTTGGCTAATATTACATGTTTGACATATGGTTTGTCACCTTTTGGCATGTTTTCTGTCATGCAGTTCACTATTCAATCCCACGTACGACTATATTTTGGGTTTATGCAAGTTATGATTCATTTCTATTATTTCACGGTTTTATTGGTTAAATCCGATGATATTTGATGATATGCTAACATATGAAATCATTGTTGCAGATCATAGTCTTCAATGAACCAACAAGCATATAACGCATCCATCTTAGATATGCGTAGAGCATATCCAACTCACTGTCTAGCTCACCGTTCGAATCGCCGAGCCAACCGCGCGATGTTGATGATAGATTCCCGAGTGTTAAAGCATGAAACGGTCTACAAACTGCCTACTTTCCATGCATCTGGGTGAGATCATGATCCTCATTCTAAAAGGATTGCTAGCACGCTGCCTTTGTTTGACACCTTGACACCAACCACACCTAAGAAGATCCTGTATGCCACATCACACGCCATAGAAGAACCATTTCGTGAGAAAGGAGGAAAACATTATGTGTTGGCCATTCGACCTGTTATTTGTCATAATGGTTGACTTATATTAAGAGTAGTCGACCACTGAAAGGGTCGACTTGCTCGCCCTTTGTAAAACTCTCTATATATACAAACGCTTCTATGTGAGAAGAAGTTAATTAGCTAGTTGATACATGTGATCATTTTGATCCCAGAAACTCTATAATACTTTTCTTCAATTTAATAAAATTTCTACTTATGTTGTGCATGATCATGTCTTAGTAGCGTTTAGCAAGTCATCAGTGTGATTACTGGGAGGGCCCCTCATCAACCGAAGATTTCTACTCTTATGTATTTCCGTTATTCCCTTTTTGTAATTAGTGTAGTTTTATTTGTAATTTGTTTATGCAATTTAGTTACTGTAATCGTTCATGTCATTTGTTTCCCATAGCATAGATTATACTTTGATATTATGTTGTTAATGTAGTTTCCCTTTGTGAGTTAAGCAACTAGTTGCGCACAAATTTGCTTTCAATTTCCTTTTCAAGTCTTTCTAGTTTATTTCTTGGTTTTATGTCGATAGAATAGATTACTTTTATATTATAGGATCCAATTACAGTAGGTTCAATTATGTTCCTTTCCATTTTGTTATGAATTCATTTAGTTATATTTCAGCTTGTTTAATAATGCAATAGATAATGATGTTTTTTAATTATGAATTGAGTTTAAGTTATTTTATATATTGAATTTAATCATTAGGTGGGTTTAATTATTGTCTTTTACATTTTGTTATCATGTGCATGGATCAGTTGATCTCAAAATCATTTAGATTAATTATTCCTTGACATTTTAGTGCTTTTTGTGTGCAGACTGTCATTCAGACAACTTGTTCTGCCTGTCATCTAGACCTTTGTTGTAGTCTGTTATCCAGCCTTTCATTCAACCCTTAGCGTTTTTAATCTGTTTTAAGCCAGTTTCTTTAGTTTTTCGATTATGTTTTGATAGTGGCAGTTAGACAATGGTTGTGTTTCTTCTTAAAGCCTTAGGTTAGACAGTTTAAAATACTTATCAAGTTTTATTCCTATTTCTTCCTTCTTTTCACCCTATGTTTAGAATTATGTCATGCGTTTTGGTTTATTGTATTGCTTTGCAATTATATATTTGGCTTGAATTGATTTCACCCTTTTATATATAGTTTAGATTTAGATATGTCAATATTAGGGAAATATGTTAGTACCTTGTAAATTGATCATAAGCAGTAGGATCTGTCCCTTCCAATTAGGTGGTTATCAAAGAAACCTATAGAATAGGATTTAAAATCATCTTTATTAAGTTTTCTACTTGCTCCTCTTTATTAAGTTTTCTACTTGTTTATAAGTTAGTTCTACCTTCTTGTAGTCTTGTTCCATCCTTTGTAGTTAGGAGTTATTTGCTTATGAAATAAATCATCATGTTTACTATCACTTGCAATTGGGCGTTTCTTAGTCTGCACATCTTTTCAGAAGTTAAGTTAGATTTGATTCCATTTAGTTTCTTCGCTTCCTTTGAAAGTCACTTTGACACTTCTCCTACTCCTGTTCCAGTCACAGTGAATCCTTATCCTCAGAACAACCAAGGAGAGTGGCACTAGATAGTTTATTTTAAACCATTATGTACATCCGATAGTTGCATGTATAGTTTTTCTTAGAAGCATATCCAGTTGTTGTAATTTTGTGTAGTTAGTCTTTAAGGTTGTTTAGCAGTAAAATAGATCTTCTGATAGACAATAGTTTATTGTCATAGAATAGCATTGTCTATATCTTTATCTTATAGTAATTGTTTATAGAGTAGAGTAGTATAACTTGATACCACTCTGGTCTAGTACTATGTTCTCGGTCAATTACCTTGATAGTTGAATTCTTTAGAGTTTGACTCGGTTTTTCATTTTGAAATATCTTTCGATATTTTGTTTGTTAAAATATTCCCCATGACACCCTAGGAACCTCTCTACCTTCGCATATACTTTGTGTCAACTCTAAGATTACCAACCCTGGTCGATAATTAAATATTAGGTGAATTAATCAAGACGATATTTTACCAAACAATGGTCACCATTCTTATAACATGTTAAAAAATAGGCCTCTAAATCAAAATTTTCCATTTTAGGTTTCACATTCATCTAGTTTACAACCAGAGAGGAATCTCCAAGCACTTAAATCTTTGACACACCATTATCTACTAACGAATTGAGGGAAAAAGTTTTAGCATATAAATCATTTGAACCCCCTCCTACTTTAAACCTTATGAAATGAACTTTGTTAAGAAAAAAAGATACCTCCCAACCACGAAATGTTGGTGTACCTTTATTGGCACCATTAAAGTATCTCCATGCTTCTAACTTATTAATAAGATTGTGGATAAGTTGTCTTGGGATTTGAATATTTGGAGTGGCCTTAAGACTTTCAAATGTTTGTCTTATTTGAGATGCAAGCTAAAAAGTGGGAATGAACTTGTCTTAAAAAATGCCAGCGTGCATGACAAGCCAAATGCCCCATGACACAACAAGAGGGAGTTCCTTAACTCTTTTAATCATGTTTTCGTTGCTAGTTTTTAAATATTTTTTCGATAGTCTCTCTCTAACAAATGTCCCTAACTCCTAACATAAATTCCATCTTTAAATAAACCTTGTAGGTATATGTACAAGATATTAAAATTTGGTTTGTAGTTTCTATCTTCATTTTGTAGAAGTGCATCTACTAAGGCCCTGCTTATTTATTTTTTATAAGACCTCTCAAGTTAAAGATTCGTTTTTAATGGCCATCCATGTAAACACCCTCATCTTCAAAGGCACCCTTATCTTCCATGAAGGCTTCCACCACAATGAATTATCTCCTTGATTTGCATTTATAAACATTGCACCATACAAAGTCATCCTCTGCATCTATGATTCTAACATTACTTACCTTTATTTTTTCTACATAAGCCCCCCATTGATCACCTTCCATTTCTTGATAACCTAGAAGATTTGTATTTCTCAAAACTTGATACCAAATAATTGTAAGTATTGTGTAAGGTACTTAGACTGAATTATAAGTCCACATCCTTTGGAGAGAAGAAATTGGGTTTTCTAACAATCTATGTACACTCCACACCCCACCCATGGTTCAACCCCTATTATAACATTTTCTCCATGACCTATACTCCAAACCAATGATTTTTTTTCCATTGAAAAGGATAGCACAATATTTGTCCATATTATGGTTGAGCTTGATAGGACTTCTAATCCACTTCTCAACAATATAAGGTTAAATATATTTCTAATTGATGTCATGATTTCATAGACCCTCCTTTGAGATGAGTCTCCATAAACTCTTGGCAACTAGATCCTTTCCAAAATGGTGAATGTTCTTTAGTCCCTAATCTTTGCATCCTTTTGTTTAGCTATAGCTTTCCATTTAACTAATGGTATACCATCATTTTCCCTTTGACCAAACCATACAAATTTAAAGTTTTTCTTGCTTGTATTTCACAAAACTCCTTTGGGATATAGGCCAATGAGTGCAAGTAGACTATAATTGTTTTCATAACATATTTCACTAGATTTTGTCTCCCTCATAGGGAAAGCCATCTAGTACACCATAGTTTAATTCTCTTTTCTATATTTTTTACTAGGCATTTCTAGTAATCCCCCCCTAATCATTGGGACTAAAAAAGAAACCTAAATAATTGAAGATTAGTATGATGGTACAGAAAAACCTAAATAAGAAACCTTACTTAGGCATCTCCTACCCCATTAAAGAAATAGAGGACTTGTGCATATTAATCCTCAGCTCATATATTATATTGGAAAAAATTAAATTATCCTTAAATTTGTTTCATCTCTCAAAGAGCCATCACAAAAAGCAGTTAATCTTCTGTAAAAACAACAAGCTCAAAAAATAAATATTCCTAACGTGATTCCTTTAAGAAGTCCATTCCTTCTTGCTTTCATAATTTCCCTGCTATATATTTCAATTATAATAAGAAAGACCAAGCCAACCTCCTCAGTCTTATGTAGGAAATGTATTTCCAAAGGGTCTAATCTAGTCACATTCCCTATATCTTAAATCTTTTGATTGTGAATTTAAATCCACTCCAAAACAACCTTCTCATTTCTTAAAAAATTATGTGTTATCAACTCCTCCCAACATGTTACCTTGTCTTCATTAATCGATAAATATTGGCCTAATTTTTTTTCCCCCCCAACTCCTTAGATAAAATCTTAGCTTCTATACTTGAGGCAAATAACACATAATTAGTTAACCATGTAGTTCTTTTCCTCCTACCAGTAACCAATCCCCTATATCTCCTACATAATATATTGACAAGAATTCACATTCCTTCAATAGGTTAGGTTCCTTTATGATAATATGTTTCCCTTCCCCCATGGTCTCTTGGACCATAAAACCAATGGAAGATCTTCATTATGCCCCTTAGCCAAATTTGACCAGGGCATGGTTGAGTGTGGCTCTACTTCCAAGGGTACCCTCATCATTAGTGAGAGTTTTGGACATTATGGTATGACCAACCTCTTCATAGGCTTACATGAATTTAATACCATGGGTCTATAACAATTATAACCAAAGTCGGTTAACTTGCTCTATGATTGAGTCAAGATTAACCAACTTCCCCCCTTAAACTTGAATTGGGAATGACACCTCCCCCCCTGCCTTGAGTTTATCAACAAGGAGTATCACATGCTTCCCTCCCCTTCATATTTAACATAGGGGTATGCATGCCTTTACTGATATTACAACCATATTCCCATTTACAATGATTACAAATCCATTAATGAAACTATGCTTTACAAAAAATACATGAACATCTACCTTCTTATACAATAATAAAACAAGCACTCTTGAATCGAGTACTTGAATTATAATTCTCAATTAACTACCCATTTGACCTATATGCATAATCAACTATAGAATCTGTTGTCTTCTTGAGTCGATCTCTCTACCCAGTTGACTACAGACTCCACCATCTACTCTAGTTGATCTCTCTACACAGTCGACTATAGGCTCCACCATCTTCTCTAGTCGTCCTTCATTCATGCTGCTCCAATTATTTCCTCAGTTGTCGCTAGCACATCCTCCTCAATCACGTATGCATCTACATCATGAATCAAAAAAATTTCCAACAGTCTAAATTTCAACAACACGGACATCCCTCTAAAGTTGAAACAACTTTGTTGTGTAGTTAATCAGGCAATCAGTCAACTACCCAGTCAATCTTAACCTCAATTGCTTAATTTGCTTGAGCTTGTTCACCTAGTCAACCTTCCATGACTCCTCATCTAATATTGACCTCCACTGCCTTTAGTTGAAGCATCTATTTAACCATGGTAGAGCCACAATACTCAATCAACCTCGTCAACCATATCCTAGTTGACCTAATCGACCAACAAATCATATGCTTAGTCGACCCAGTCAAATAGAGATCAATCCGATTGACCTCTTTACCATTAACATCCATCAAGCTGTCGACCACTAGTTGATCCCTATTCCTATAGACCCTTAGTCGATTGATCAACTCTAACTTTGATAGACCAATACTCTGTTTGCTCCATCGATTGCACCAAGTATATCATCCATGAATCTTATGGATTTCAACCACTTCAACCACATATCTTTCCCTTCACATTTGAACCTTATAAAGCATCCCATGCGACCTCAAACCAAAATATGCATACCACGGTTTACTTCTTTCAATCATTGTCTTCACACCATATTTCAATGGCAAGAAACAAAACACAGACCAAACACATACCCCCCTTTACTTGATCCAGTCGTTTATTCATTAATCTGGCACTATCCTGAATTACCCAAAAACAACATGCTCTAATGTACCATAGAGAAAAATAGATATGTATACCCACACTCCATGTTTCTTTTGCAACACTCAGATCCGACACTTCTGTTACTTCTTAGGCCAACCCATAATGCCAATGGATTTTCCCATAATTATTCACACTCCACAATGTAAATCTAGGTGACTGAAAAACCAGTCTCAACTGATCTCACATAATAACGACTCAATCTAAATTCTACTGTGTAAACAAGGTTACCCAAACTTGATCAGACAACTCTCGTTGGAGAGTGAGTGTTTACCAAGCTTCAATACCAATTGTTGGTTCCAGGATGCAACACACATAATTATGCACAACAAAAATATAGAACAATAAAGCAAACATAACATCATGCACATTTAAACACCACGATTTATCCGAGAAACCCCTTAACCAACTAAAACCGGTAGAATATATTCATTATACCCCTTGGTCAAATCCAAACAAGGAATGGTCGAGCATGGTTCTACCTCCATGGGTACTCTCGACCATTGATGAGAGTTTCAAACATTATACAATGGAGTACGAACAACCTATTCATAGGCTTACATCACAAAAATACCATGGGTGGATATTATAATACCATGGTTCTATAACAAATATAACCAAATTCAATTAACTTGCTCTATGACCGAGTCAAGATTAAACCAATACAACATAAAGGAATAGTTTTTGAGAAGTTGACCAATCCCCTCATGTTAAAAAACACAATAATCATGGAGAAACTCTTTTTGGGATTTCCTTGCTTTAAGGGACCCTTTTAAGGTATGCTTTTTCATTGTTAGATTTATTTATAGGCCTTGTTTTGGGCTAGTGTTAGATGGGATTTCCTTTTGTTTCCAATATTATATCCCTTCTTTGCCACATACAAGCTTAGAACTCGTTCAATACCAAGTTCGGCGATCCATTTTTGGGATCTCAATAGGTGTCTAGGTTAATATAAACTTTCATAGACCTCCACATCATTGGGAGGGGTGGTAATCAACATGCCCATACGGTTCTCCTTATTATGCATAGTCTTATCTGATCCCCCAATTGTAGGAGACACATACCCTAAAAATTTGAAGAATAATGGTTATGGAGCCTGATTATTGTTGCAGTCATGTTTAGATTCCTAACCGATCTATAGGGGGGCCTAGGGGGGTGGACCACCCACCATCTTGAAGGTCCGCGGGCAGGATCCCCCGAGAAAGAAATTTGGGCATGTTTTTGTCCATTTTTCGGCCATTGAAATGTGGCAAAATTTTCCTTGTAAAATGTTGTAATTTCGTATTCCATCTGAGCCTTTCATTAGATCTTAGTTTTGACAGTAGAAATTATGTTAGGGATTTTAGCCCTAGAAGGAAAACCCCTTTTCTATGAAGAATTGCATTACGACTGTGTATTGTTGTACTGTGAAAGACAATACTGTGAGAGAGTGAAGAGGAAGTTGCAATGTTTGTGTTGTAGGTTGTATCCATTAATCTTATTGGATGGTTTAATAGAAAGGACTGGCAATTTACATGTGTAAGTAACCAATCTTGAGTGAACCATGCTTTATTGATGTCTCTCTTTTATTGTGTTTATGTTTTTTATTTGTGCATCTTGATTTAAGCTATTGTTTTGCGATCATGTTTTCTAACCAAGAATAGGTAGAACTTAACTCATGCCCTTTTTCATTTCTTCCCTTCTACATTCCTTAGAAGACAATTCCTCATATAGTCCTAGCCACATCCTTTGATTGTGGGATAGATTTTGAGGTTTCATATGAAAATTCACATAGCATATAAGCAAATTAAAAGACTTACCCAATGATTGAATAGGTTGAACAATGTATGGTTCCATCAATATTATATATTGATATGGCATAGGATTTTCTACATCCATCTCATCCATAAGCTTGGGACTACTCACGTTCATCATTTCCATTTCTCCTCCTGCAATAAATTGATCCCTTAATCATAATTAGAGTTTTTGACAACAAGGGGAACCTCCTTTGATATCAAAATTTCATACCAGTTTATGTTGTTTACCAAATCCCTAAGACCCTTAATATAGAAATTGGCATCCCTCCCCACAAGATCTAAATTCACTGAGTTCTTTCTGGTCCATACACTTTTTTTTGTAAATTTTAGAACACGACCACTTTCTAAATGCCTGTAAATATGACAACTTGAGCATCAGAAAAAAAATCCCACATAGTATAGGGTTTGAACATGATGTCGATTCCCAACCTCTATTTCAGTGTCCTCCACTAGTCCCTTCTCCAGATCCACCTCAACTAAAAGATGATCTACTATTCATGAAACCTTTGATGACTTTCATCCACCTCTAGAAAACTCAGTAAACTATATCCTATAGCTCTTAAGGAGTTTGGGGACAAACAAATTTAAGTTAGGACTAATAATTTGGCACATACAACGTGGATTTAGATCTGTAATAACCAAAAGGACAATTCCTTAACTTATATAAAATCTACAAATTTATCCTTTCATAATTCAACCATGAGGAAACTAAATGTGAGTCATACCTAAATTATTAAAGTGATTTGAGTTATGATCCACGTGAAAGTAGGTCTGCTAAGCTCCATTTTTTCGCTCTTGTTAATCTACAACCAACTTGTGGGGGATGTATCTCCTCCCAACCAATTTGTTAGTCAAATAACTAAAATCCCTCGAGCCTAAATTAATATATATGTTGGCATATATTTCTTTTTACTTATAAGCCCAAGCTGCAAGAATTGTTAGGACCAAGGTTTGCTCAAAACCCAAAAATATGTCTTCACCATCTTGTCAACCTCACTCGAATAGTTTATTATTCATATTTGTCCATGTGAAAATCCTAGTGCAAAGGCTCCATTTTCCCTCAATGGTTAACTCTTTATCTTTAATCATATTGTTTTTAGTTAGCTCTGGGTTTATTTATTTTTTCCCTTTATTTCATTTTAGTGATTTCTGTCCTTTTTATTTTTTCTTAAATAATAAATTAGTTAATTTATTATTTCATTGTTATTGTTATAATCAGTATTATTTATTACCGTTATTATTATCATCATCATTATTTTTTTGTTATGTAAGATTGGAGTCCTATTATCTATCAAAATACATAATGTACAAATGAAGCAATGACTCTAGAAAGACTAGGCCAACCAAATTTAGCTAGTGTTGTTATCTAATGTTGTAATTTTACAAAAGAGCCTAAAGCTTACCCTAGAGGGGAAACTAGACTTGGGAGAACTTTGATAGAGTAAATACCATACATAACTATTGATTCGCAATTGGTCACAACACATAAAATATTTTGCAAATATTAGCAAATATCATCATGATCTTGTTCCACACCTCGTAACTGCTTAATAGATTGGTTTTTCTCCTTAAAAAAATGTTAATGCTTAAATCTCACACACATACGATATTTTTGTAATTTACACAGTAAGGCATCATAAAATATAGTATGTATCCCCTCGAACACATCCTCATCAGATCCAAGAAGCAACATGAGTCCAGAAATGCCAAAGAACAGTCAAAACACAAAATCGTGTGGCCAAATGTCTATTTATATGCGCTACTAAGTGTTTACTAGTTTGGTGCCTACACAAAACTGCGTGGCCAAATGTTTGTTTATATGCACTATCACATGTATTACCAGTTTGGTGCCCACATAGTATATGTGTAGATTTCCCCTCGATAAAACGATATGATCTCAACCACCCATGACATATTAAAGGCTCATGAAATCTCCATCACCTCCAAGAATTTGTATTTGTCTCCTCATGTACTTAGGTTCGTTGAATAGCCCCCATTGTGTACCTTGAATCTAGTTCATGAGGTGATGGGGTTCACACTTAAATCTAGTTGTTTCTTGGCCACCTCTTGGCCTATAAAAGAAAGTCACGGGCATGCATCTTCTAAGAAGAAATTACAGCAAGGTTACGTTGTTGGAATTGTGATAGAGATCCCTTATAGATCATATCTCCCCTCTTGTTGGCATCATATAAGCTCCCTTTCCACTTTCCTCAGAGGGGCAAGTTTTATTCTCATTTGTTCTTCAAGCTACTTGGCATCTAGTGTGGACAAAATAGACCTTCCTAAGATGGATTGTTTTCCTCCATTCGGAGCTCACATCTCCTAGGTGACACTATATGTATTTTCTTGAACATTGGGCAATCTAAAGTGGTTCTTGCATTTTTTCCTTGTTATGGTTTGCATCCCTTATTTCCCATTTTTCCATTTCAAGTTATTTTAATTAGTTTTTGTTTCATTCCACTAACAAAACCTTGCAGGATTTGTTTTAGAGTTATCACATTTGCTTTTTACTTCTAAATATTGTGCCTAGTCAATAACCTCAACGCCTTTCACCCAAAGTAGGATAATTTCCCGTAATAGTATTTATGGCGACTCCACTTCATTTTTGTTCATTTCTTTCAAACTAGGTTGTTATTCGTTGACTATCTAACTTATGGTTTATTGTGCTTTTACAGGTGAAAAGGTCCATATCATTCATCCTAGGAATTCAGCCCCCTTTTGGTCGTTTTAGTTATTTACATAGATGTATCGATACCGATGTTGTTGTTGTGTAGTCTGTGTGCCTATTCCTTTGATAGGTGTGCTATTGTGCATGCTAACATACTTATTCCCTCACAACTTGTTTGTCATTATCTGTGCGACCTCTTCGTGTTGTAATTACGCAGTTGCGCACCATTGAGTGATTTTTATGCGCTATTGTGCACATGTTTGTCTGTTTTGCACACAATTATATATTTTATTTTCTTTATACTTGTTTTACACAATCTTTGTAGCGCTAATGGCCACTCAATAATGAACTATAATTAAATTAAACTCAGAATAGTTCAATTATTCAATAGTAATTATCCCACTTAGCCTAAGATTAGGGACTAAAAGGGTCTTCCCTCAAAATCTACCCTTGTAACCAACTTTAAGGATTTCAACAAGCCTCATTGTTGTCACTAGTATTCAAGAGATATTATGTTCTTTGTTTACTTTACATCTTTAGTTAAAGTAGTGTAAATCTACTTTTGCACACAAGCAAGGACCTAAAGACTCTTCTCTCTCAAAGTATGCTCTTCATGTCGCACGTCTTGTGAGATTGGTGAATCAAAAAGGGAGAAAAGTGTGAAATACCTCCATTGCACACTTAGTTTATTAGCACTTTGTTTTGCAAGCACCATTAACATCTTTAGAGTTCAAGTTACAATCTCCATTTGTATTTGTTTTGATCTCTTTAATTAATTGTAACAATCAATTTGCTTATCTCACATGTGTTTGCACCACTAGCACACGCTAAGGGACCTAAAAGCTCACCTCACATTACTTATTATCTCGGTGAATCACAAAGGAGGGGAATTGTGAAATACCTCCCTTACACACCTTAACCAAATTTGAGCCCTTAAAATTAACCCTTTTAATTTCTAAACCCACTAAAGTCCTCCACAAGGGGTCAAAAAATAATATTTTAGTCTGGTAGGATTGTGTGGTCTAGGCGCCAAACAATGCCCACCAATCTAGTTTCATTAGGAATTTTTGAAACATATCATTGTTGACTCATAGGTTACTATCAAAATCCTTCTATCAACAAGTGTTAAAATAAAACCCAGATCATAAGTGCATCGTGACCAAGGAGGTGAAAGTTGAGGTATAGCTGCCCTGCCTTCCCCTGTGAGTCACTCAACTGGTTGTAGGGAAATGAAATTATAACATGTAGGACGAATCATTGATCCACACTTTATGCAAGGTATATTAGTGGAAACATTTAGGATATTACCAAGGAGTAATTGTGGGTCCAAGTAACTCCTGAAGTCAAATATTTCCATTGGTAGGTGTTTCCAAGTCTTGAGAACTGAGTTTTTGTTTATACCTTCACTAGCCAATCATTGTGTGGATCTCGTTATCACTAGTGGTTGGTATTTTGGAAGGTCAAGTTACATTTGATAGGAAAGACATTAGGTATTCATGGAATTTACATTTATTTTCTTCTCTAAATACAAGTTCACCTAACTGATAATTAAAAATAACCTACATGTGGAACCATTTGCACTAAACCATCATTGCACATATCACTCACTCTTGCACCATTTTGCATCTAATGTGGTTGGCATATTTTTGCATATGTTTAATTGTGTTTATTACCAACATCACTCTCACTTGTTTTGCAATACTTCCACCATTTATGAACAAAATCCCCTAAGGCAGTCCTGCAAATTGCAAGGCTTATCCCCTCTCTCGAGTGGTGTTTTCCCACTTTCTCCCCGTGGTTCATGAGAAAGATCACATGGCCAGAGGCACTCCGAATCCACATTGATTCAATCCTCCAGGTGAGGCCACACCTTGTTTGACTCTTTCTATGCACTCGGAGAGAGTTTGGACAATTTTGCTTCCTCCTCTCATGATAGAGGCATACCTTTATTTCCACCCTACAGAGCAAATACGTCCCCACCTTCTTCTCCCTCTCTAGGAAGAGTTCACACAACATATTCATCTTCACATAAAGGATAAAGATCACTGGCATATACTCCTCATTCTCCCCCTCGAGGAAACAACACCAAAATACGATGGCAACACCTAACCCCCTCATACCTTTCATGTCTAGATTGAATCTCCCTGATTTAGTGAAGCTCATCAATGACCCCATAGATCACAATGCAACATGGATCAATATGCCTGGTAAGATCCCCTCATAAATCCCTAAGTTTGAAGGGAAAGAAGGAGATGATCCTGCTAACCATGTTATGTCTTTCCACCTATGGTGTTCCTCTAATAGCATAGTGGGGGATTATGTGAGGCTTCACAAATTTCGACAAACTCTCACTTGTACAACTGTGAAATGGCACGTGAATCTACTAGGGGATTCCCATACCACTTTTGGGATGATAGCCACCACATTTCTAACCCACTTTCAATTACCAATAGGCCATGACCTCAGTCTCAAAATTCTCACATAATTTCAGCAAAATACTTCTACCCACATAACGGACCACATCAACAAGTGGCGTAGGTGTTGCACATTATAGAAAATTGAGATTCAACCTCAATTCCTTTTGGATTGTTTCCTTAAATCACTCCAACCAGCTATTGCAAAGGATGTGGGAAATTCCATGCCATAACCCGAGCAAGAGGTCATTCTAAAGTCCCAACACTTTGATCTCATCTACGCATAATCATGATACCTATACATCATCATATTCGATGGCCCCGTACATCATTCTTTGGAAACCCCCCATATAAGGACATCACATTTAGCGAATGGGATTATTGGGTCAATTTCCTTACAAGGAAAATCTCCCCAATAATTAGCTCCTATACCACCCCCATGGCAGTGCAATATCCACCCATCCCTATCATGTGATATCCCCCTACTACTGTCCCAAATCCTCCTTTTGGACAACTATAGTATGGAGCCTATAGTCCTACTTACCTGAGTCCAAGCCAAGCACCAATAGTATCCACACCGCAAATGGAATAACCCGCTCCTACATCCGCATGGTATGGAGCACAACAATCATATACCCCATTACCAGGGTACAACCCTTACTACCCATTCTTGTGTCGTCCTCGTTCAATCACCATGCCTCATAAGGGGGTTAATTTTGTATAGCCCTCTTTCAAACAACAAACTCAACAGTTTGAGGAGTTGAATACTTCCAATCCCCATAACCTTCAAAATTAGGGGAGAAAGAAAGGAACGAACAAGCAAAACTAGCAGTAGGGGAAAAGGGGAAACCCCCTTCCCCAGCAGAACTAGAACATGGGTAACCAACAAGGGAAAGGGGGAAACCCCCCCAAATAAGGAAATAATGACAACCTAAGGAAAAATTATTATTTCTCAATCAGTGGCGAGTATGGTCATTAGACTCACCATCATCCACTTATCCTCGACTGCCAACAATTGGTGGAAGCAAAGAAAAAGGCAATAGCGAACCCCCCTCTAGTTCCAAACACACTACAACTGTAATGTCCCCTGGGGATATCAATGGGTCGCAGGGACATATCATTAGCTCTCTATGGCTAATTAGATAATTTTAGCATAATGGATTAGTTAAACAAATATTAAAATTCATTTTTCAATATTTGTTTCATGACAAAGTCCCTTTAATTACAAATAAATTAAAATAAATTCAATAATTATTCAAACGTTTGATCCAAGGGCTGGGAAGGTTTACTAACACCTTCTATCAACATCACATATCCATTCCAATCCAATTCAAACATAAATTCCACCTCTAAAGGCCATTTACTCTTAATCATGATTAACTAGTAATTAGTGTTCCAATTACCATACTTAACGACAATTAGTGCACAATTGATGGTACTTATTATAATTTCATTTGTTTATCACTTAACCATTGCTTATCAATTCCAATGGATAATTAACACCTAATAACATGTAAATCGGGGCTAATTACCATTTTCCGATTAATTAAACATAGTAATTATGAAAATGATTCCACAAGAACTAGTTAAATAGTTGTTCAATACTAACAACTAGTCTTGCACAAATTCGACACACAACCATGCCAATGAAACAAAAAGTGAACATAAAACCATTATACACATATTTAAGCATGCATGTACATCAAAATAAAGTACTTTTACAGATATGATCTGAGTACATATATGAAGGATATTTCAAGTTCAATCAGTACAACTAGTTAATAAACACTGCGAGGAATTCAGTCAAACCAATCGTACCGATTTCCAAGGCACACATAGGTCACGGTACAGATATGGAGAATAACATTCTACAACAAAAGTAAAGCACCAATAACAGAGCATATGGTTGTACATTCATCTTTTACCAAGAACAAAGATTCGAATCGAAAAACTATTTGCCAAGTTCACTGCAATGTACCTAGTTTCCAATTGAACTTTCCCAATGAAAAATAAAGAGAACTATCTAACTATTGTAACTCATGGAAATAATATCAGGGATCACTTATAGTCATATGGTTTTAGCTTTCCACCCACATACAGTCCATTAAACAATCCACAAAACAAGTTAATTCTATTCATCTGAATTGACTAGTAATTCTAGGAATCACTAGAATAATTAAATCCACAACTCATAGAATAATTCAAATGCAATTCCAACTCTAAATAACACATTTTATCAGTCATAATAGAGGTATTTCTCATTCTAACATTTTGTCAAACACTTCATATGCAAAGTCACAAATCTACTCAAGACAATTCCATTGAAGGAGATAGAAATTGGAAATTGATGTAGAATTTCGGTAGATATTTCCCCAACACTACCAAGAACATTTCTCCTCACATTCTCACACAAATTTCAATATTATTTATCAGACATAAGCAGAAAATTAACACTCATGCATTTTTACAAACACTTCACGTGACAACTCTCCAAACGATGCCAAATAGTCTGATCAAAGAACTAGTTCTCGAATAAAAGGTAGAAGCATCAAAGAGAAGTGTCTTAAAGCATTTCGGGGATAGTGTACCATCAAAATACACAATATATAATGAACAGGGGCATAAATATCAGTTCTGTAGCAGGTGTATCAAATAATTATTTCCTCAAACAATTTGTGCACAAAATCCCCAACACTAGTTTCCAATTCCTTCATAAAATTTACTTGCATAAATAGATTGAATTCTATGAGAAATTTCTTGCACAAATACTTCATATGTTTCATCAAACATTTCATGTGAATCCATGAATAAATCATATCAGATCCAAGTAAATAAAATAAACATGAGATAAATCACTTATCTTATCAATGCACAACTAACATCATTCGGACCACATTCCACCTAGCCTTTGGCACTACCAAGCCAAATATCACTTTGACAGGCCACCCCTGAGCTGAGGCCACAAATACACAATAGAGGTGCACTGAATAATAACTCAAGTATCATCTTAAGAATCCAAAACTCTATTAATCACCACATACTTCCTCTTCCACCCCACTACTAGGTGCAATGGTAATCCAGACCCCCCCTAGGCCATCGAGATATCGCCATTCACCATCAAGATTTATGTGCAGGTCCAGGACAAAGACAAGTAGTGGAAATAGAGGAAAATAAAAGGTTTGAACAACCATAATCAACAACCATCCAAAAGAACCATGAAAAACTACCCCCAAACCAAGGATATGAAACATGGATTTATAGACCTGTTGCGTCTGCAACAATTCCCCAAAATTCTAAAAAATTTGGGACCCCCCCTTTTTCTTTGAGTTAGTCAGTTCTCTTCTTGTTTTCAGCTTATTGTTTTTTGGCCTTCGGATTTTGAAGCGTCTTCCAGGAATTTTGGTTGCTATCAATCATGGTTTCTCCTCTTTTAAATGATCTAAGGAATCCCATCTTGAGCTCCTTTTTCTTGCTTTGCAAATTCCTTCAAAGTTTTCTTATATCGAGAGGTTTTTCATTTTACTGTTCCGCCGTTGCGGGTGCCTTTGAACTCTTGATTGGTTTTGTCGAGCCCGCCATTGTGGGAGCTTTTCAAGTCTCGATTGGTTTTGTCCCTCCGACTGTTTGTTTCGCGCCGACTGCTGCGGAGGTAGGTTACTTCGTTTACCGTTGCGGGTGGTGGAATTTTCCTGTCTATTTCGGGCGTTGTTTATTTCGCATCGGAGGGGGATAAAGACTTCCGTCTCCGCCGTTGCGGATCGTTGGGAGTTCAGAATTTTGTTTTTTGTCGACCGACGTGTTTCGGAGCCCGGTAGATTGACTTTTTTCTTTGTTTTGGACAGTATCTTATTCTGAGTCTCCGCCGTTGCGGGAAGGGCCAGACTCTCGGTCATCCGACCAATGTATCTGCCACCGCCCGACTGCGGTTCTTGATCGCATGAGCTATGTTTTACGTTGCGGATGATGGAGTAGAGAGGATGGTTTTCCGTTGCGGAGAGGGCTGAGCTTCAGTCGCCCGACATAACTTTCATGACCGCTCTGACTGAGTTGACCTGTCACACGTGTGGAGTTCTATATATACGGTGGGAATGTTTTGGTTTTTTTTATTGTATTTTTCGCCCAAGCCTTCGTAGTCCGCTCCGCGTTGTCGAACTCACGAGTCTTGTGGAAGCATCGTGCTCGTACCTTGTCCAGTTGTCGATTGGAAACTCAACCATTGTCGCCACAGCATCTGCGCACCCCTGCCAGGTAGGATCGTAACCGCCTTGCCTAATGCTTTTCAAAGTTTTTTTTTTGACTGGATAGTGTTAGCTTTGGTGGGGGTTATTAGGTTTGGTTCCCCTTTGCATTTTACCGGCATCCTTAGTGTTTTTTCCTTCCCGCGGTTAGGCCCATCTTATTCCCCGGTGGTTGTGGTCCGTTCATCTAAGAATACACGGTTGGATAGGTGTCCGCGGTTAGAAGGGGGGAGTTTGTTTTTCTATATAGAACCCTCGGGCCGTTTTGGTTTCGCCTTGAACAAGTGGAGGAAGACGAGGTGCAGGCGGCCATTATGCCGCCTACACCTGGTTTGGTGCTAGTAATGATGGGTTCCGTCAGTATTTTGATGGGGTTTTAGGCGAAAATTCATGGTAGATATACGGCCAGTTAGTTCCCCCGCATTTGCCCTTCTCTTGAGCCCTAGCCTATGCCTGCACCGCACTGTTCGTTGTTTTCCACCACGCGAAACCCTAGGGCCGCGCCGCTGTTGGTTTTTTACGATTTGAGGGTAAAATGAACGGTGGTACTGGTGGGAACACCCTGCGTGAAAGGTTGTCATGGATTCCCGTAGCTTATGGCCGCACCGATGTAATTACCATATCTGCGCTCGGCATAAGCTTTGCCATTTTTGTCCTTGCTAAAACTGTGTATAGGTTTGAAATGTAGTC